>CM037855.1:9715904-9752961 GCA_021234595.1 Delia radicum | reverse complement strand
TGCGTGTACCTCTTTTAACCGTTATTTACCACTATTATCCGTTCTTTTATTTTATTCCTTTATTAACCGTGCTTTATCTTAATTATTCGTGAAGAACATACACGTATTTTTTTGCGGGGAACATAAATAACCCCTATTAACCATGTTTTCGATTATTTGTGCTGAGTTCGGTTCCGAGCAACCCGTTTAATCAAGGTTTAACTGTATTTGTTTGGCACTATAAAAGTATAGTTAAATAAACAATTTCATTATTTTTATTAAAACGGTTTGTTAAAGGTATAGCCTAAAAGGTTAACTGTCAATTCAAACTCATTAAAAATCTATAAAAAAATAATTACTGGAATGCCCGGAAAACCGTAATAAATTAATATTTTTATTCTAACTACAGGACATTCTAATAGCTAAGCTAAGGTTGCCTACGCATATTGGCTGGCTAAAAGCATAGTTATACTTTTTGCGTGTGTGTTTAAATACAAAGTAAAACAAAACAAACACTAGGAGAAAATAACAGAAAAAAGATAAAAATAAACACTAAAACTACAAAAATAAAATATAACAGTAATATGTCTTCGGTTTATATGCTACCGGATAGGTCCTTTAAGGAATGCGCGGTTCCAGCAATTAATATTTATTAACTATTTATGAACTTTCAAGGAGAGTCTTCCGATAGGTTTTCTTCGATCTTTGGGAAATTCGGGTGTGTTATATAGGAATAAATTTTTTTTTATCGTCCCATTCCCACATTTAAGGTTTTAAAGATGGCGTCATTAGGTTTTTGTATGAAAACATGTTTGAAATTAAAGAAATTCAAGTTTATTTGGAAGCAGCGATAAAGCGCTCTAGAAAATAAAGATTTTGATACCTAGTTTGATACAGTTACGAATATCGAATAAATCTCAGACACCCACTAGATTAAATTAAATATGCATTAATATATATTAATTGAAATTGTATTTAATTCAAATTATATAAATTTAAATTAATGTTTTAATTAATAAAGTTCTTTTTTTTATCTTATTGTGGTTTTCTTAGTTTATGTTTAGTTTAAATTTACTTTTTGTTTCGTAAATTACCTTTACGCTTTTTGACAGTTTTCTTATTTTCCTTATTTAAGGAAAACAACAGCACCAGCAATTAAATTGACCGCAAATGATCAATCCCGTGACTTGTAAACTGCACTGCTAAACTGCACTGCACTTCAACTTCTTACATTTTTTGTAGTATTGGTTTTTTTTACTTTTAAGTTTCCTTTTTCAGTTTTTTTTTTCTTTTTTGTACTTGTACATACACATGCAAAAAATATAAGTTTGCTGTTAGCCAGACAACATGCATAGGCAACATTAGCGCAGATGGTACTACTGGCGCCTGGTCGATATTTTAAAATTCTTTGTTATCTAATACAGGTCACAAGGTATCTACTAGGTGTCCATTGAGACCTCGCTATGACAAAGTTATGTTAAAGTTACTGGGATCTTTCAAATAAAGAGTTTGATCGATGATAGGTCCTGTCACCACAGGGTCTATCCTGAATGGCACCTGGGTCCTTCCCCTTATCCGTACTTTATTTGAAGTTAAAACCCAACCCGAAAAAAACGCATTTTTGTAAAATTTAATTTTACGCCATTGTTCGAGCGAGCCATTCATGTATAAAGTAATTTAGAATAATTTTTGGATAAAATTGTGTCAATTTTTATAGTAACCTAATAGTTTACCCTATGAGTGTCGTTATTATGAAAGATATAAAATCCAAAACTTGTGCTAAGTTAATTTTAAATTAATTTTAACAACATGATTCTAAGTTAAAACTATTTAAAAATTACTTTAAGGTCTTTTCAATGTACTTTTTTTCTATTTTGCAATATTACTTTAAATTACTATTACCGTCCTAGTTACTTGCATTTATTAAACGACTATCAACATACTTGTATAAACAGCTCATTTAAGTATAATGTCTGCGTAGGACTGCGTATTTGTGTATCCTTGTTTTTTTGCAACTCCATTCAACCATAAATGCGTGCATGTGATTTCTGTTTTATTTTATTTTTTTTTTCATAAGCAAGAGTTTATATTCAAATGTTGCAACATGCAACTGAGGATAAGCAAAAAAAAAAAATAAATCATATAAAAACTAACAAGCAATTTGTGTTCA
This sequence comes from Delia radicum, assembly GCA_021234595.1. Taxonomy (NCBI): domain Eukaryota; kingdom Metazoa; phylum Arthropoda; class Insecta; order Diptera; family Anthomyiidae; genus Delia; species Delia radicum. Next base: position 9,750,812 of record CM037855.1, on the reverse strand, counting down.
AAAAGGATATTTTAGCTCGCATGTTGAGTAAAAGCATAAGTAGCTTTATCAGCATGGTTGTTTGGTAAAAGGCATGCACATGATTGCATTTTTTATGTACAGAGATTTTAAGTAGTTTTTGGATGTACTATTTTGAATTGACTTAATATTTTTTTTTTTCTGCTAAAAATATACTTTAGTTTTAGAGCAAAAAAATATCATACTATAATGTTCGAGGTAATCGATAACAGTATTAAATTTCAGGATTTTGTATAGTATTAAAGTAATAAACTTGAACGGCTTAGAAATGGATTAAGATGGAAAAACTAAATTAAAATTACAGTTTTGCTTAAAAATAGGTTTAAGATGTTAAATATCGGTTATACACCCAGAGAAAACCAGGAATAAGTTTTATCAATTTTCATCCAATGCAACCATTTCATCAATATTTATGAAACATTTTTTAAACAACAATAATTATAATGACAATATCATGGTCTCCATGAATTGTTTCTACATAAAAATACGGAAATCCTTACTAATACAAAATATGCTTCATATATTTAGTGAAACATTTCATAAATATAATGAAATTGATTTTGTTTTTACATGAAATGTTTCATAAATTCTATGAAACGTTGCATTTTATGAAAATTGTTGAAACATGTCATAAATATGATGAACCTTTTCCTTTGAGTGTATTTTTCATTATAATAATTAAGTTTTGTTAATACAAATAGAAATATCTCGTATCTTAGTTTTGTCCAAGTTTTTCCTTTAATAAATTCCTATTATTTTAATCTATTTTATAACTTAATTTTAAAATTCTAGTTTAGTTTTCTTTAATATCAATGATACGTTAGTAATAACATCTCCATTAAAAAAAAAATCATTTAATATTTCCGGTTCTTGTTTCTTTGAACAAAATAAAAAAAGGAAAAAGCCAAACTGAAATAAAAAATCACCACAACGACCCTGAATTTTTTATTTCCTTAGGAAACAATAACAAATTCTTTCACATATTAACCATTGTTGTTCTTTTTCTTTCATATAAACACAAACATGTATGCAGTGCTTTTTATATATATTATTGCTCTTTACACATACATTCATACATACAGCTGAATTAGGGTGGAGTGATTTGGGCAATTTTGGTGGAGAATTAAGGATGGCGGAATTGAAAATGTAAATATTTATGATTATAGATTAGGATGTCGCTTAGAATAAAGATTTGTCGATTTTCGCTTACTACACCCACCCAGTTTTATTACAATCGATTACAAATGATTTCAAATGGTAGAAATCATTTTTTTTTTTGAAAATCTTACCCTTTTTTTTGTAACGAAAGTCGGCCGAAAATGGCACATTTTGGAATGTAAGTGTTCACAGAAAAAATTATCAACCTAAAATATCTAATTAAAGATTTGAATTTAATTTGTTTCTAAACAAATATTTAATTGAATCAGTTAATATTTTAATTGACTTTTAAATATATAAATACATATTTTATTTTAGACGCAATTATCAATTATTTTTTTCATACACTGTATGCATAAATAGAAAATTTTCAATATAAAATACCAAATACATTTGAAGTTAACAATTAAAACAAGCACACACACAAACAGACTCAGCATTGCAAAAAACACACATCCCAAAGTATAGATCACACACTTTTTTGTGAGTATCATATTTTTTTTTTGTAGAAGTTATTTATAACTTTTTTTTCCTTCTTAATTTTAATAAAAGGTTTAATTGATAGTACAATTGCCATGATAGGTGCAAAAATCAATTAAAATATTAATTAATTCAATAAATTTTTTAATTGAAACCCGTTTTTAGTTTTTTCTGTGTATAATTACTAAAAATTCCCAACACTCAAAGTTCCGAAAATGTTTTATTTTTTTCATTTATTTATTTAATATAGTCAAAATTATTCAGGTATGAAATTCAGACTTCACCGAATTATCCCACTTTAGCCTGGAATCCAAAATGACCCACGAATTTGATATAAAATGCAAAAACCTCTTTTTTTTTAAATATCTTTAAAATTTTTTTAAAATGCCCAATTTTCAGATGTCGATAGCTATTCTTATAATATATAGTTATTGTAGAAAAAAATAATACGATTTTGTGTTTCCTTTCCAGGAAATTTTATTAAAATATTTTTTTTTTTTCAAAAATTGAACAAAATATAAATGTTTTTATTAAAGTTTGCATAATATTGTGCATAATATCACTTCAATTTGATAAGACAATAATTATCTGTACTTTTATCTCAAAAATCACTAAGGGTGGCCTGGAAACAAAAAAGACCTATAGAACTCAATTTTAATTATGGCTAATAAATTGAAAAAAAGTCTCCACTTAAGAAAAATAAAAAAAATATTTTATTTAACTACACCCATATAGGGATAATTGTTACAATTTTGGCTAAAAAATACCCACTAGAAAATTTACAGAATAACACCTTAATAATTTTCGGAAAATATCACTTCAATTTTATTAGCGGTCGGTGGACAAACTAGACTAATAAAACTTAATTTTATTTATGAACACAGAAAAAGAATATAGAGTCTTTAAATGGATCAAAAAGTAGCCCATTCTTATTTTGAAGGGTTAAAAGGGTGGGATCACAAGTAAGCATTAAAAATTATAAAGAATAGTGCTTGTTCGTACCCTCTATCACATATCCGAATTTAATAAGAATCTGTAAGATGTTATTTTGTTAATTTCCTAGTGGGTCGTTTTTGGTGAAAAGTGAAAACATTGACCTTATATGGATCAGGATACACAAAACAATAATTTTTAACATGTGGAAACATTTAACAGAAAATGTAAAAAATGAATGTGAAATCATAAAACAGTCATTTGATGTGGTTTGATTTTTAAAATGAACTACAAGGTTAGTAAAAAATTAAATTTGTTCTACAAATGACTGACATTTACATTAGAAATAAACAAACTGTATTACAACCCAAACAACTACAAATTTTTAAAGCCGAAGTTTCCTGAGTGTAGTTAAAATTTTGATTGAAATTTTTCATAAATTGTTTTTCTTCATTACACTTGTATCGATCCTCCCTAATACACATACATTACAGCAGTTTGTTGTATATTTTTATTTTCCTTTCTAAAACCTAAACACTCTCCTCTATATATCACCTAAACCGGAAATGCTTGGCACAGCTTATTTTATTTTCTCATGGTCAGTTTGAAACTGAATTACTACATACAACACATACACAAAATTCTACTACAACAAAATATTGTTCATTCAATATATCCTTTATAATTCTTCTCTATATAGCATATCATTGTTTGTAGTTGTTTTATTCGTATACACCAGCAAACTCATTTATTATCACAAGTTTTTATTGCTGCATAGGAAAAAAAAACAACAGCAAAAAATAAAAATAACTACCAACTTAAATGAGAAACTATATGTTGTATTTATTTTTTAACTGGCATCTACACCATCACTACCAACCATCATCATCATCATCGCCATGTACACCACTACCAACCAGTAAACAAATTCATTGTAAAAAGCTTTAGGAATGGTTGGTTAGTTTGTTGTTTAGTTGCGGCCATATTTAACTTTTGTTACCATTTGCAGTACAACATTCTCTATTAGATGGTTATTGTAGTAGGCTGAAGTTTTTGCTATACTATTTACATTAAATGTCCCAAATCTGCGAAGCCTTAATAGAAATTGTTATGTTTTCGATAACATAATTTTTTTTTTATTTTTTTTTTAATGTTAAGTTTTCTGTGTGAGATGTTGGTTAGTTCGGTTAAAGATCATGAATATTTTTTCCATATTTAAAAAGTTAACTCCATTCATTTTTTCTAAGTGTTTTTTCTGTTAATTAAAGTAAATTAACACAAATAAAAAAAAAAATTATAATTTTTCTGTTAATATGGAAAAAATATTCATGATCTTTAACCGAACTAACCAACATCTCACACACAATTTATAGATCAACAATGAAAATTCATTGTTAAGTTTTCTTTGATCTTCTTTTATTTAATTCTTCTTATTTTGAACGAGCTTAACATCATTTATCTATTTATTATAATTTTTTATTTCCAATATTTCGTCTCCACATTGGGTGACTTCTTCAGGGAACAATTATTACTTCACCTGTAAAGAAAACCACCCTCAAATTGTTATGTATATTGATTTTAAAAGGTCTCAAGGCTTCTTTATGAGTCTTTTTGGGCTCCAAATTTCACTGGGTACTTTAATACATTTTTTTGAATTAAACTCTTTCATATATATTTGAAAACATATTTAAATATGCTTTTTTGTCATTGAGGATTTGTTATTGACTGTGTTACCATCAGTTTTGCAACTTTATTTATATTTAGTTTTTTTTCCAAAGTTTTCATTTTTTATAGTGCACTTTTTTCTATTCATTTCTTTTTTCTAGTTGTAAATCAGTATAACAAATTATGAGGGGATTGTTTTAGTATTTTTCTATAAGTTTAAAGCTATATTTATGGCTATAATATTTCTAGGATGCTAGAACTTAAAGTTTAAAGAAGTTAAGAAAACTATGTGCCCAGTTTGTACATTATATAATCTGACCGATGGGATTACAAAAATAGGTCCTATATAAAATAAAAAATATATCAAAGTGTCACTATTTGAGAATGCTGTAATAATAATTATTTTGATGTATTAGCGATAAAAAACGCTTTAATTGGAAAATCTATACAATTTAACTAAAATTTATAAAAAATATCGAATAGCGTTGGGGTCATATTGTTAAGTTTTTCCTAATTTAAAAATATTATTTTTTTGTTTACTGTTTTAAATTTTAATGGCCTTCAAATAGTTGTAATTTAAAATAACTGAAAAGGCACACCGGTCAACTCATATGAGTTTTTTTTTTACTATTTTTAAAATGGTGTTTAAACACCAGGAAAAACAAATGAATATTCAGTTAAAAGTAAATGTTAAAATTTTACCTACATATTAGGTAGAAATAAAGATTTATTAGTTATTTTAAAATTTCTCAGTTCCAATTTTATAAACTTACATATTGTAGAGACACACACACTACATACACATCCCTTTAAATTCCTTAATAAGTGCGTGTGTCAAGTTTATCAAGTACTTTAAATTTGAGTAAAAAAACTTCACATATTTGTTTCTAAACAGTTAGCAAACAAAAATTTAAATTTAAAATAATTTTAATTAAACAAATAAACCACAAATTTCAAATTAACTGAGAAAGTTTTTATAAAGTTTTCAATAAATAAAAAAAAAATTGATGAAACTTATAAAATCGGTAGTTGGTAAAATATTAATGTGAACGATGTATATAAAAGTTATAATATATTTCTTTGAAAAATTTCTGTATATACCTTTGTTTATTACTTATCTAGCTAGTTTTATATTGAACTACTAAAAGTAGACTACATAACATTCTGATTAAAACTATTTTCAGATAAATTTACAACTTATTTTTTAAATCTATATTTTTTCAGTCCTTTTAAGTTATTCTACACTATAGTTATTTCGAAAAATCATCTTTTTTTTTTGAAGTTTGTAACCCAACATGTTTTTTTCTCGGAATTGGACAATCTATCCTAACTATAAATATTTTTTTTGTTGCATTGATTTTTTATCGACATTTAATTTATTTTAATATATTTTTATGATTTTACCACAATATGGTGATTTTTTTGTAAAGCCTAGCAATTCTTAGGATTCTATCGATTATTGCTTTATTAACATATCCTTCTAGTAATAAATTTGATTATGACAATTTCAGCGATTTTATACGTTTGAATGGATTTTACTCCTATACGAGTAATGAGGGGCCAGTTGCCTATAAGAGTGACTATTTAAAGCACGGCTTTTCAGAGAACAGGGAATGTTTGCTAATGTGGGCTATATAAAAAACTAAGTGGAAAATTTAACATCCAAATACAGCAGCTTAAAGGACAAAACATTATTAATTTTTTGGCTAAAGATCATTTTATTGTGGCTAAAAACAAAAAAAGTTATTAAACAATTTTTGAAACTACTGAAACGGGGTCTTTAAAGTAGAAATAAATTAAAATACTATCTAAAAGCATATACAATTATTAGAACAATATTATATCCGTTAAAAGCTTGTAACTTTATTCAAATTTAGTAGCAAGAGAATGCTGCGTTTATTTCATAATGTTAACTTTTTTAATTGTCCACAACAAGAGCAGTTACAATAATGCGCTAACCATTTAAAAAAGACAGAACTATTACAAAAAAAACACAGCAAATTAATAAAAAATTATATTAAAAATCCACTTTAGCAAACATTATTAGGGAGCATTCCCTTAAACTTTATGTTGCGTTTTTTACATAACTTACCCACACAAACTTGTGCATTATAGTCTAATTTGTTTTAATTAGAAATAGCGGAAATTAAACTTAATGACAGTTTTGATATTTTAATGCAACAGCTAGTGTCCGACCGAACAGTTCGGCCAAAAAACTATATTTTGTCGGTTTTTTGATATCTAGAGGCAATGATGACAAATTTTGGTATTTTAAACATGTTTGTTGAGCCGATTTAATTGGATTTTGTGTATAAAATTTAAAAGAAAAGCCGAAGTTTAGCTATAAAGTTAAAAGTTCGACCGCCGAACTATTTTCAATTTGGCCGAACTTTCTGAGGCCGAACAGTGAATTCATTGCTTAACTACAGACTTTTCTTCAAATTTGGCACTCAAAATAGCATCAATCAGCCCAATAAACATTTTTCCATCCCCGAAATTTGTCCATAATGCTTTAAAATACCGAATACAGACCAAATGAATTTCCGGCCGAACAGTTCGGTCGGACACCAGCAACAGCATAAAATTAAAAAAAAAAAAATGTCCGCTTTAACTAACATTCTCTTACATCTTTTTTTTTAGTATTAAAAGAAAATTTATGTATGCTATTGAAAAAAGAAAATATTCTTACAGAAAAGAAAATAAAAAATTCAAAATGTTCTCTAAAACACATACCCCTGTTCTAATAACTCAAAAATATGCTCTTAAATTCAAAATATGCTTTTGTGACCAAAATATGCGAGATATGCCTTAAAAAATCCTTGTCAAAATTCGTTAATTGTTCTGAAACGTACACACAAAAAATGTTCATCAATGAAAATGTGCAATTCTTCAGAAGCACAATTTTGAATTGGTTTAATTACGCTAAAAGTCAAACCTTACCAAGTAATTAGGATCATTTCAACTAATAAAGTTTATTCACAAAAGTTATGCGAAAACTAGTAACATTTTACCAAGTTTTTATTTGTTTCTACTTAATTCATAAATAATTTATGTGAAAATACTTTATTAGTTGAAATGCTCCTAGTTACTTGGCAACGATTTTTTTTTGTGATCGTAAGCTAATTTAATACGAAGAACTAAAAAGCCGGATGCAATATGTATCTCGTTGCCCTGAATTTAATATGTTCCTTATGATCATAATATTTTCCTTATAATCATAATATTTTCTTAATAATCATAATATTTTTATGACGATTATATTAAAGGAATTATGATCATATTTATATTTTATATATGAACATTCTTTCAACATTGAATCATATTACGATTATGACAAACATATTATAATTAATTCGTACCATATACTACAAAACTCGGTTTTTAAACTTTTATTTCAAACAACCTTTTTTTAAATGAAGATTATAGATGATCTTTAAATGTGTAGAACTCAATATTAAAATTATTTCATTTGAAAAACAAAGAATTTGTATTTGTTTAAGTCTTTGATTTTAGTTTTAATTTTTGTGCTAATTTTTTTTTTTTCAAAAAAACCAAAATAACAGTTGATGTTATTGAAACCTAAATTTTATTTTTATAATATTCATTACATTAACACAGACAAATATTATTTCTGTTAAAAAAAAATATTTTTTTATTTTGTGCACTCTATAGTTCATCATATTAAATATTTTTTTTTTTTATTTAAAGATTGTTGATTATTTTATTTATATTTTTTTTCTGTCTAAGCAATCAAATTTACAAGACAAGACAATCAAAAAAATTTAAAAAGAAAAGGAAGTTGAAACTCAAATATTTTACAGAAAACTAAATATAAAAACAATATTATGAAAAATAAAACATTACGCATTTGATAGCAGAAAAAAAAGAAAAGAAATCGTATGAAAATAGCATGTTATAAATATCTTAGCAGGGTTTAACTTGAAAAAATTTTGTATAGAAAAAAAATTGTGTTATAAAAAATAAAGAACATTTGTTTTCCAATGATAAATGATGATAGTGCAATTTTTGCATAATTTTTGTATACTTTCTTTTCTATTGTTTTCTTGATTTACCATGTTTGGTTTGCTTTGTTTTTTTTTTACACTAAAGTTTAAATTTTTGTACATAAAGTGAGTGTTATATAAAATGTGTTGTGTATTTTTGCTTTTTTCCGTTTCCTTTAGTTTTTTATTTATTTTTTTTTGCATTTGATTTTTTTTTTTGTAGAATGATTACTTTGCTTGTAATGTAATGTCATGTCATGTCAAGTTGTTTTGTTATTATTGTTGTTTTGTGTGTATGAGTTTTTTAAGTTGTTGTTTTTTTTAAGTATAGGGTTACAAAACCCAAATGACAGTTAAACATATGAACATTTTTCGTTTGATATGAGCAAAGAAATGAGCATTTTGTTCTCATGCGTTTATAGAATAAGATAAATGATGGAAATTTATTGACATTAAAATATGTAAATTTGTAAGAATTTTATATTTTAAATAATTTGTTTTTTTTTTTTTTTTTGTATATCAGATGATATATTATATGAAATTTGACTTTTTCTTCAGGGTTTGTTTAATTTTATATATTTATTAATATTTAAACAAATTTATGATGAATTTCTTGTAAGTTTTGCTATAACTTAAATATCACTCATACGCAACCAGTTTATATATAAATCTGTAAATTAATATCAATCATACGCCTTAGGGCAAGAATTTTTGTTTTGTAAAATAAATGTTTAAATTAATATCAATCATACGCCTTAGGGCAAGAATTTTTGTTTTGTAAAATTTGCAAGAATTTATATTTTTTAACAATTTGTTGTTTTTGTACATCGGATGCAGTGTTGCCAGAGCTAGGGGAAAATCCGTACATCAAGGTTTTTTTGCTTTAAAAATAACAGTGTAGGGGAAAAAGGGATAGATATTTTTAATTAGTCGATATATAATTACTTTTTTCAAATAATGAAAATTTTATTAATATATTGTTATTTTAGCATTTTTTTGCGTAAAATATGGATATTTTGAGAGACAATATTTCCTAGGAAAAATGTTTGATTTGCTTTATTTTTGTAAATATACGGAGGTTGAAAGCTCGTTATAAATTGAAAATAACATAAAAATAATCTCGATGTATATAAAAACAAAGACGAGACTAAGAAGACAAGAATGCAGCAAAATTGATTATTAATAGGTTTTTTTGTAAAGTTCTGCCTATTATGGAGGCTCTAACTTTTCTAAAACTTCGGGTTCTGATGAGATCTTTAGCCAGATCGAAATACTAGTATCAACCTAGCTAATATGTTTGATTTGCTTTATTTTTGTAAATATACGGAGGTTGAAAGCTCGTTATAAATTGAAAATAACATAAAAATAATCTCGATGTATATAAAAACAAAAAACTAATATAACTCTAAGTCTTATAATTTGGAATTTTCATTGACAAATTTAGCTTTGGCTTACCATAGAATGTAAGCATTCCAAGCAGGGATTAATTAGAAAGATTAGCAGATTGTAGGGGGTTTGGTAGCCATAACAGTGCTGTGTCAGTGCTTTTTTATTTTTACGCCTTTAAATTTTGTAAATCAAGTACTGGCAAAGCACTTTTTACGTACGTTGGCAGAGCGTTCTATGCCAGGGCTGTGTCAGTGCTTTTATTATTTTTACTGTTGCAAATTTTGTTAATTTAGTACTGGCAAAGCACTTTTTACTAACGTTGGCTTGCAAGCTCTTTATTTGTTGGACCATTGGCAAACAGTGCTCTGCTAGTGCTTGATTTTTCAGACCATTGGCAATTTCTGGCTTGGCAGTTATTATAGATCTGGTCAATAATATTATTATACATATATAATTTTAAAGAAGGGCGATATCACTAATTTTACATAGAAAGCCACGCCAACAAAAAAACAGGTCGCGGATTTATAAAGACCAACAATTCAATTAAAATTTGTGGAATATGTTTTAACGTTTTACCATTTTTGGGCGCAGTAAAGCTTTAATTTTGTATTTTTACAATAAAGGCAATAGGAACAATAGTATAAGAAAGGGTACCTTTAGCGTTTTTAGCAGCTTTTCGGAAATCGACACGTAGTATAACTCAAACAGTTTTTAAAGGATATTTTTAAAATGTATATTTTTGAAATGTCGATGTATATAAAAAGTTTTATTTATCAGGGAAGCAAACTTTTCGAAAAGTCAAAAACTTTACGATTTGCAGTTGTTTTTAAACGATTTTTTTGCGAAAAAAGCGATGTTTTTAATAAAACTTTGTCAAGCGCTACCTGACAACTTTAACAATTTTACTGTTAATTTAAAGCAGTGAAGTGCAACACACATACTATCACATTTGAGTTAGTGAGTGTAGCAGCAAAAGCGAAGTGTATTTGAAACAGAAGTGTAGGTATAAAACGATACTTTAAAAATACAATTATTTAAATTTAAAATTTTTTAATATTCGTCCCATACTTAATCCAATTATGTTTTAGCCTTTATAGCCAATTTAGACGATGCTTCTTTTACATGATTTTTTTGCATGCAAATCTTGTTTGTGGGCAAACAGGGCAGAGAAACCGATGGACTCTGTACCCCGTTAAAGGGGTTTTTGTAAATGACCTTGCGTTCTTTTAAAATCTGTTAAACTTTGTATTAACTCGATGAAAATGTTAAGCCCTTTAAGCTTACTAAAAAAAATGTTATTCATATCAATATTGCCCTCGATGGTACGCAACATTTTTATCATGTTTAAGCTTAATAATTTATTGTTTGGTAATAAATTTCTATTATTTTAACGAATTATTTTGCTTATCTCCTTTATATCATTTTAGAATGGAGGTTCAAACAGTTAATAATCATTTGAATAATACTCTGATATCACCGTTATCTGCCACAAATTCTCAAACACTCAATAATAAATCATCATCAGCAGCGTCATCACCGCCACCACCACCACACTTACAACCAAGAATATTTGAATTTAAAATATTCTTGCATCAGCAACCGGAGCTGGAGCAGTAAATACTAATGGCAGTCCAATATTGGTAAAATTAAGTGAACGTGATAGAGTGGCACATCCACGTATTGTAACACTTATACGTAATGGTACAAAACCTCGTAAACTAATGCGTCTATTGTTAAATAAACGTAATAGTCCATCATTTGATCATTTTTTAACGGCTATAACACAAAAGGTAAAACTTGATACCGGTTATGTACGTAAGGTATTCACTTTATCCGGTACACCTGTAACACAATTAGCTGACTTTTTTGGTATCAATGATGTTTTCTTTGCCTATGGTACTGAACGGGTCAACAATCCAGATGATTTTCGTCTAGAAAAAGATGAACAGACATCATTACAGAATATACGTAAAAATGTACGTACAGCTGGTACAACTTGTAAAGGTCCTAAACCAAAAATGCCAGTTAAGAGTAAGAAAACGTACGACAGTTTCGCCATTGACGAAGAGAAACTTATAAATGATAGTGGTATTGATGCCACCGAATTACCAGCCGTAATACGTGAACGTTATGTATTGGGTCAGATAATCGGTGATGGTAATTTTGCCATTGTCCTTAAGTGTAAAGATCGTCAAAATGGTTTAGCTTATGCTTTGAAAATTATCGATAAAAGTAAATGTAAAGGTAAAGAACATTATATTGATGATGAGGTGCATGTCATGAAGAAGCTGTCACATCCTTATATTATTTCCTTGATAATGGATGTTGATCAACAGGCAAATATGTATTTGGTGCTTGAGTATGTTAGTGGTAAGTACGAAAATTATTTGACAATTATTTAAAAATATATTTTTAGATTTTGAAAGATTTTAAAAATTTAGTATTGTTAGAAGTCTATGATTACAAAATATAATTTATCACCATTAAGAGCCTAAGACTATTTAGAATTAGTTTAAGATTTTGACAAAAAAATTCGCAAAATATTAATGCATAGTATAAATATAATAGAAAATGTCCTAAAGTTTTTCAGTATGTACACTAGGATGGCCCTTAATAGCAAAAATGTTGATATTCTCGGTCTCATTCTTAGAAATATGCGAATAGCAAACAAAAAAAAATTAGAAATACAAAGATTAGGCCCATTAAAAGAAATTAGTATATAAAGGGTCCGCCAAATAACTTTTTTTTTTTTGAACTCCTGAACCAATTGGACTTTGTATGGCGTCATACCAAGGTCTTTATGCAAAATTCGTCTCAATGATGTCTTCGAAATGTTCAATTGTTGAGAACGACGGTGAATTGATGTTGATGGCGCTTCACACACACTTTCTGCCACAGCAGCAATATTCTCGGGTGTACGCACTGTTTTTGGCTTTTCACGCTTTGGTTTATCGATGAGGATGCCAGTTTCTTTCACTTTTTTTACAAGATAACGAACATACGGACCATATTCGTTCAGCGGAAGGATAAAACTAATTATCTGTCAAATCAGACATGAGCTAAGTGTTACCATTCACGAAATAAGCACTAGTTGAAACAAAACGTTAGATGGCGGACCCTTTATATTTTGTTGATACCTGAATACCAATTCTCAACCTGCATTGCCCAATTTATTTTTTTATTTATTCATTCAACAATAATACAAAAGCCATTAAGGCCAAAAACTGTATTATAAAGAAAAAAATTCTGAGCAAGAATACTTAAACATAATGATTAATAAAAATCTTAAGTAAAATAAAAATATAAAATTAGTACACGGTTTATTACTTATCTAAAATGCTCAAAATCATAAAATTCGGTCAATCAATAATAAAGTTATAAATTAAAAAAGCTGCCAAAGTGTTGTTTTTTAAATAAATTTGTTGGCGGATGTTCAAAAAGTCGTTTTGGAGGAAACGCTATATTGTAAAAAGTAGAAGGCACCTTTCCAAAATTTAATTGTCAATTTGTTGTCCGGATGACATACTAGCTTATTCACTTATAAATTATATTTATTTCAGTTGCAAAAATGATAATTATTTAAATCATTTTGACGGAAAACGCCAAAGCATTTCGACGGAAAACGCCATTTTGGAAAATGTTTTCATTATTTTGTTCTCCGGAAGATATACTAGCTGATTCATATATAAATTATAATTATTCCGTCTGTGAAAGTGATTATATGTTAAATCAACGTATCGAATTTTTTGACTGTTTTTAAAAAGTGGTATTTCGACGTAAATCCCATATTGGAAAAGTTGAATACACTTTTTCGAGGTTCTATTATCAATTTGTTCTCAGCCAGACGTACAAGCTAATTAATGCTAAAGTTTCATTATAAAAGTAATTCGATTTATTCTTCATATTTTTTTTTTTAAAGAAAGAGAAGCATTACTCAGGAAATTCTTCCTATTTATTAATGTGTTGCTTTCTTTGGAAATTGGATAGTGGAGAGATGAAAGGTGGTGAAAGATGAAGGGCTTCAAACATGGCAACACTGAAATTGCGCGAGATGATAAGTCTTAGAACAGTTGTTGCTCGCCACCTGATGGATAGTTGGCGAACTTATTGACGCTTTTTGGTTCATTGCCCTGATTCATTATTTTACTTCGGTGGGGTTAAGTGCTATGGGAACACCGAAGGTGGGAGCTGCGATTCATATGACGGATAGAAAACTCATACATATTATTTTTCTAAATTGGTATTGCCGTCACCGGGAATCGAACCCGAGACCATCTGTGTAACAGTCCAACGCGCTAACCATTACATCCACAGCGCCCACTATATGTGTTTAAAAAAAATCGAGTTTGGCCTTGTATTTTCACTTATAACTTTATTATTCTTTAGGTAAAAAATATAAATCTTAATTTCGTAGTCAAATACCTAGCCTTGTAACAAATATTTTGCCTTACATCTTGTGCGCTTAAAAACTAAAATTTATTTAAAATATTTGTGTTTTTTTCTTAAATGTCTTTTAGGTGGTGATCTTTTTGACGCTATTACACGTGTAACACGTTTTTCAGAAGATCAGTCACGTGTTATGATTAAACATTTAGCCTCTGCTATGGCTTATTTACATTCCATGAGTATTGTACAGCGTGACATTAAACCAGAAAATTTATTGGTAAGTATTACAAGAACAACTTAATTATTTACAGCGGTATTCATAAGTTAAAACGAGCTGTATTCATAAACGAGTGGCTAACATCGAGTGCACAACTTTCCCTCATGGTAATGTGTGTGCAAAAAATGCTGTGCACTCGATGTTTGCCACTCGTTTATGAATACAGCTGCTAATATTTAAAATATCAATGAGACTAGAGTGATTCAGACCTGGGCGACGTCAATTACATTTTAAAATCGTTGACTTGTGAAATTTTTCTATATTATTAATAATTTTAGACATACTTGTGGGCTTAAACGCTTCCTTGTAAAATTTTAAATTTCGTCAATACCAGACATGGGACATAATTCCAATAAATGTGTATTTACCCAGCAAAAAATTTCCAAAAAGGTAAGCGGGTTTGTAATCAAGCATTTTGGGCAGAACGCATTCCTTACTAGATTACCTACTCAATTCTCTTAACAGGGCGTGAGACTAAAATAATTGATTCTTTAGAATTGATTATTTTTTTTTACCGAAGAACCATTTACTTTATATTTTTAAGAACTACATACATTTTTTAGTAAAGAAATACAGTAGTTTTGACTTAGCTGCACAACCAACTTCTGCACGAATTTTTGTGCAGATAAGCCAAAAGCGTTGCTAACTCAAATTGGTTACCTGCCTTAAAGTGCAGGTAAACTAAATTGTTGAAAACTGCGAAGATCAGATATGATTTAATTTATTTTTATTAATTGTTTATTTCATACAATAGAATTTATATAAAAAACAACGAAAATAAACGAAAATAAAAAACATTCATAAAAAATTTTATAAGGTTTTTACATACAAATTTATGTAGGTACAAGCGTTAACTAACCTAACTAACTAAGTAAGCAAAACATAAGAGGCAACTAACGGCGATCTTTTGTATGAAAATAATGTACAACTGCCAAAAACATGAGGCACTTATTTTAAATGCGCAGGTATACACAGTGCACTTAATGAAGGCAATTACATACATAATTTTGTAAAATAACAACAAAACCAAAATTTTGTGCAGTTATGTGAAAAGTGCACGTAAGTAAAAGGCACTTAAATCAAAACTACTGTAGTTCCATTGTAAAACTACGAAGTACTTACACAAAAAAAATAAATAAATAGTTGACTAGAAAAAATAAGAAGTACTTACATTTTAAAAAAAAAGTAGTTCCATAAGTAAATTAAACTTTTACTCACACGTGATTCTCCTAAGTCACTCAAATATAACGATCAAAACTCATACGGAAATAAAATCCTAAAAAGTGAAACATCGAATTGTTATGATAACATGGGTTTGTCATAATTTTGGAGCTATAAACCACGAAAATATAATTTTTTCAAAAAATAAGAACGATTCAAAATTGAAAAACAAAAATATGACTCACGCACAATCGCCATCGAAAATTTTGTTTACACTCACTCACGATAACGTCAGTAATTTCAACTTCCACTCACAATTTTCTGCTCACGTGCGCTTCCCTAATTTATACCTAACAGTTTAACAAAATTGAGGCAACATGCTATTTCTGTTTTTAGTATTATTTTCCTGCAAATAAAAATTTGTTTGAAAAAATATATGAGATAAATTCTTTAAAATTGTATAACTTCTTTTTTCAAAATTAGGAACTACTTCCAATAACGTCCTTTTATTAAAAGTTATATATATAAGTTAATAACATTGTTATTTTTTTTAAGTAAATAATTACTTTGTTATTGAGTTCATGCTTTCTGGTTTAAATTTAAAGAATTCATTACAATACTACTTGCTTTTTTGACTCTATCGTTGGAATGAGTTTGGTATTGCAGTTACTAAATTTGGCAATGAGATATGTAAGCAAGTGTGGGCATCACCTTCTTTTTGGAATGTGTAATTTTTTCCTGGGTAATTACAGGCCAAGTACTTTTTATGTTCAATTACATGTACTTGGGTGTAATTGACTAATTGCCCTGTAATTAAATACCCAGATGTTGTTCCTAATCCCCATGTTTGGTATAAAACATTTTTCAAATTCTCCAAAGAAAGCGATTAAGCTCACAGGTGTGAGTGTATATTATTAATGATATAGAAAAATTTTACAAGTGAACGATTTTGAAATGTAATTGACGTCGCCCAAGTCTGGAGTGATTGCCCTAAAATGTCTCTTTAAAAATCTTTGCTTAATACACATTTTTTACATTATAGGTTGAATTGGATGATAGGGGTAATGTGATTGAATTAAAATTAGCCGATTTTGGTTTAGCTTGTGAAGTTATTGAGCCACTATTTGCTGTATGTGGTACACCAACCTATGTGGCTCCAGAAATTTTAATGGAAACTGGTTATGGTTTAAAGGTACAGATTTTAGTTTCTATTTATTATAAATTAAATTAATTTTAATAATTTTAATTAACTTTAAATTAGATTGATATATGGGCAGCTAGTATTATTTTATATATTCTTCTTTGTGGTTTTCCAGCATTTGTTTCACCCGACAATCAACAGGAACCTTTGTTTGATGCCATAATATCGGGTGTCTATGAATTTCTCGATCCCTATTGGTCGGGTATTGACAACGGGATACGCGATCTAATTGCCAATATGCTAGAATCCGATCCAGATGTACGTTTCACCAGCGAAGATATATTTGACCATTATTGGACTATGGGCATTGGTTAATGAGTATCACTCATTCTTTAATAGATCACAAAAAAATGTCCAATTTTATTTATTATACCTTCAGAACACACTATCAACAATACAAAAACGTGATTTATTTAAGTTTTTCTTTTTCAATATAAAAATTAATTTTGTATTTTCAAAATTCATCCCAAAAATGCAACGAAAATTGCATTTTTTTTTGGACAGATACCCCAAAAAAGGGGCCACTTTTTTATAAAGAATGTATTGTGTATTTTAAAACCTGTTGAAAATACATATCAAAATTATACGAAATATTAATTTTTTTGTATGGAAATAATTGATAAGATTTTTATTCTAAAAGTCGAGAAAATTTCATTCCATTTGCGTTACAGAAAAAACGAAATTTAATTTTATATAAAAAAATGTTTATTTTTTAATCGATTCATGTTTAAAAAATTATTAAGCGGGAGAACAATATTAAAAATGCTTCTAAAAATTACATTTGCATCAAAAATTCATTTTTTAATATGTATTTATTTTATTGTATAAGTGTAAAAGAGGACAACCATATGAATCGAACGCTTTTTAAATCAGAGAAATCCGATCTCGACAATAGAGCTTTGTAAAATTTTATACTTTTGGTATTTTTTTAAATTAAAAAAAATTTAAATCGTAGAAAATAGCGAGTTTTTGATAAACTGATAGTTGAGATCTGTTATGTTGAGCGTGTGCGTACAAAAAATCTGTCGAATTTGAGGACCCTCGGCCAATTTCAATATATTTATCAAAGAACTCATGAGATATTGAAATGCAGTAAGGATCTTTTGATTTTCGTTAATAAAATCGGTATTCTTGGATGTAAATGTGTAAATTTTGTTGGGTAGATGTATTTTGGTTAACTACATAATAATCAATAAAAAAAAACCTAATTTGAATTATGTTGTTATACACGGCCTTTTGTATTATAGGTGACGATATAAATATTATTTGCTTTTAGGGATGATATTTAATTTTTTTAACTTAATAAATTGCATTAATTGTTAATCATTAACGTTTAAAGTTTAAACGTTACCATTATTCCCTAAAATATGATACATGTTTAGCACATTAACACACTCACAGAAACAATCTTATAAAAATAGTAGAAAAAGCTACTAAAAATTAGTTAAAAATGACGTTGCTGAAAAAACTGCCAAAATTAGCAGTTTTTTTTTTGCTTAATATTAAATAATAATAAGAGCAAAAATAAAACTGTTAATTTTAAAACATTTTAAATATATTCGAATTGAATTTAAGTTAATTTAAAATAGCAATTTACTCTGCTAAAATTAGCAAAAACTTTTACTAAATATTACTAATCTTGGCTATATTTACATTAAATTTAGTAGTATGCAAATAAAAGTACATTTTGCTAAAATCAACAGAAATGCTTGCTAAAAAATTGTATATTCTAATTTCTATTCGCATGAAAAAAACTCAAAACATTTTTTTTATTTTACATTTTTGAAAGATTTTTTGTCTACCAATATTTAGCAAATTTTATGTTGATTTTAGCAGTTTATTTTTTCAATTTCCATAAACTGCAATTTAGCTCAAATATATCTAAATATTTGTAGATTCAACAAAAAAAAAATCTGCAAATGTTAGCAGTTTTTTCTGCAACGTCATTTTTAGCAGTTTTAGCAAAAAAAAATTCTAGTTCTTTTCAATAAGTGCAGCAAAATTTTTACTATAGAATAAAGAATTACAAATCAATCATATTAATATTTACTAAATATTCTCTTTGAAACTGTTTTAGATTTTTCAAATTGTATAAAGATTGACAACATTTTTTTGTTTAGAATTGTGTCAAGTATAATCTTATTCATATTTAATTGAAGAGCTTATTGTAAAAACTTGATAAGCCACATTTACAATTTTCTTGTTTTCGCTGTTTTCTAGTTGATCCGTTCGTTAAATTTTGAATGAAGTCATGCTTAAACACTTGTCACACATATATAAAGTAGAATAGTGCTGCAATATCCATGTTTCCTAAATGAATTCACTTTTTAAAAGGCGAAAACCAATTAAAAATTAAATTTGGCTTATCAAGTTTTTACAATAAGCCCTTCAGTAGTGCGATTCACTACGCTTTTTAAACCATAATTTTTTTCGTTTAAAAATGTTAACCACAAAAATAACCATTTTGCTATTCACTAACACTTTAAACGATTTTTTCTGGCGTTTAAAGTCAGCTGTTATTTTTAACAACACAAATTGTGGTTTATTAACAGCAGAGTTTTTGGTGTGGTTAATTTTTTTTAGAAGGTTTTATTTATCGTTGTGCCAATATATAAAATAAATATAATGGTTTTGGAGTATTTAGCCTACAATTTATTGGAGAATGAGCCAGTTAATAGTGCTCCAACACTCAATTTGAATGCACAGAAATATAAAACTGTTTACCGTGGTTAAAAATAAGTTAGTGAATCGCATAGTGGTTAGTGCAAACATCAAAATGTGTGGTTAAAGATAACACCTGCTAAATGTGTTAAAAGTTAGTGAATCGCACTACAGTTGTATTATTTTTTCTTTTTAAAAAGTTTACCTTTTGTAATTTTGATGCAATTTTATGTTTTTTTTTTTTAATATAGTGAATTAGTTCACTGTTAAAGTGCTAACGTGCTATCTATTGTTATAAAATAGCATGATTTTCAAAACTTAAAATACACAGAGTTATCAAAAATTATGCTGTTTTACTACGATGGCACGTTAGCACCTATACTGTGAATTACTTCAATTTTGGCATAATTTTCGTTTGCCTTTTTAACATTTTACTATAAGCTTAATAAGGGGCTAGTTTTAAATATTTTCCGTTAAAGCGTGTTACTTTAATAAAAAAAAAAACCACCAACATTTTAATAAAACAAAAGAAAAATTATGAAATAACAAAGTATTTAAGCTGTTATGACACTGTATAGTTTTTGTATAGTTTCAAGATGTATTGGGAGAAAGAAACAACATTAATGTGCGAATGAAACATATATACAATTTGTAAACAAACAGTTTTGTTTTTTTTTTAAACTGACAGTTCCAAAAAGAAACTGACAACAAACTTATTTGCCTGTGAGAAATGTCAAGATAAAGTTCCAAATTTTAGTTTGCACTTTTGACAGATATCCCAATTTTTCGCTGATTTATCGATAACAAAAGTATTTGTTTTGACATTTACTACAATTTGGCACTATGTGTTCGTACTCTTTACACTAGTTAAAAAATTGAGTAACAATATATTTGTACTGCTTTAATTTAGATTGTCAATACAAAAACTATACAGTGTCATACGGGCTTTAGTCTGATTTTTGTCGTTGTAGTTAAAAATAATGCATGGATTAGCTAAATCGTTAAAGATCCCTTAGACAACCGTTTTCAGGCCGATATTTTTAGACACAATAAAATTGTTGAATAAAAATATGTTTTTTTTTTATTTAATTCTTATTGAAAAAACACTACACTTCTTTATTTAAACATCTTAACAACATCTTTATTTTAAAATTGTATTTTTTTATAAACATTTAAAAAAAAAAAAAGGCAAAACACCTTCAATGTATATCTGAAAAAACAAAAAATTTAGAAATATATATTAAACAACTATTTATATGCATATGCAATTTATTACAGAAAAAACATTAAAAAAATACCATAAAAAACACCACCAAGAAGAAAAAAAAATTATGTAATTCATCTCAGTTATTATTATTATATTACCATATTTTACATAAAAGAAATAATTATAAAAGAAATATTAATTTAAATAAAAAATTGCGGCTATAAATTATATAAAAATAAATAATATAACGAAAAAAATACAAAAAACAGATGTTTTATTTTATAAGTTAAAGATAAGGTAAGGTTAACATATATTGGACCGGATCAATCACCTCAATCTTACAAGTTCTAAATTTTAAATGGGGTTTCATTAAAGATTTACGAATTAAGCTCGAATGGGATAGCTTGAGGCGGGCCAAAGGTTGTACATTCGATAGCTCAAATCCCAATCTATCATGTTCAAAAAAAATCATGTGAAAATCACTAATAGTTTTCGAGTTATAGCCTTTAAAAGAAAATTAAAATTAGAAATCCACCTACTACAAAATTCTGTTTGCCTATTACTCCCAAAAATTTTTCGAACATTTTAGTCCACAAATGAAAAAAAAAAATCCCAAAGTTGTTTACAAAATTAAAATTTTTCTAATTTATATAACTTCAAATCTATAAGTAATTTTAGGAAGCGGTTTTTGGACACAATAACTCTAATACTGAGCTATCGAATGACCAACCTTTGGCCCGCCTCAAGCACAATAGAATTTTGTAGCACGTGAATTTCTAATGTGAATTTTCATTTAAATGCTATAACTCGGAAACTATTGGTGATTTTTACATGAAATTTTTTGTACTTGATAGATATGAATTTTAGCTTTCGAGTGTACAACCTTTGGCCCGCCTCAAACTCACTTGATTTAAATTAGAAACGTATTTCTTAACACTTTGTCATGTAAAGTTATAATGGCATAGCGTAAGGCGGGCCAAAGGTTGTTCACTCGATAGCTCAATATCAAAGCTATCATATCCTAAAAACTCCTTCCAAAAATTACTAATAGTTTTAAAGTTATAGTAATTAGAACAAATTTAATATTGTTGTTCGGATTTTTTTTTTTTTTTTTAATTTTTGGACTAAAAATGTTGGAAAATTTTTTGGGAGTAATAGGCAAACAGAATTTTGTAGTAGGTGGATTTCTAATTTTAATTTTCTTTTAAAGGCTATAACTCGAAAACTATTAGTGATTTTTACATGAAGTTTTTTGAACATGATAGATTGGGATTTGAGCTATCGAATGTACAACCTTTGGCCCGCCTCAATCTTACAAGTTCTAAATTTTAAATGGGTTTTATTAAAGATTTACGAATTATACTCGAATGGGATAGCTTGAGGCGGGCCAAAGGTTGTACATTCGATAGCTCAAATCCCAATACAACATATACAATATATACAAGATATTTTTATGAAACTTGGTGTGGTGGCAGAGAAAAAAGTGAGCTTTAATTTGGTACCGGTTCTGATGGCCCAGGTCCCCTAGGTTTTGAATTATTTCAAAAACAAAATTATATTTTAAATCTAAAAAAATGGGATTGAAAAGTGGTACTGGATGGGAAAATGGCATCCCATTATATAGCACTACTTCCATTCTACACTATGGTAAAAGTTTCATGTTAATATCTCTACTAGTTAAGAAATTATAGCGACTTAAACAAATATCGTTTCAGAAAATGTTAAATCTAAAAAAATGGGATTGAAAAGTGGTACTGGATGGGAAAATTATATAGCACTACTTCCATTCTACACTATGGTAAAAGTTTCATGTTAATATCTCTACTAGTTAAGAAATTATAGCGATTTAAACAAATATCGTTTCAGAAAATGTTTTTACATTTCAGGGTTGCCATACTTCAAAAACGTTGAAAAATTCGGGGACGCTCAAAATCAAATTTGGGTGAAAGATTCTGAAAGAGCGTCGAAAATCCATAACAATAGGGTTTCCAGCCAGATTGGACCAGAATTGACCGAGTTATACAAAAAACGGGGAAGTCACATGATTTTTTGAATCAATCTGAATTTTTCGAATTATTTTCCAATGCTATTTTGAAAATCTAAAATAATGGGAAATATACAAGATATTTTTATGAAACTTGGTGTGGTGTTAGAGAAAAAAGTGAGCTTTAATTTGGTACCGGTTCTGATGGCTCAGGTCCCCTAGGTTTTGAATTATTTCAAAAACAAAATTGTATTTTAAATCTAAAAAAATGGGATTGAAAAGTGGTACTGAATGGGAAAATGGCATCCCATTATATAGCACTACTTCCATTCTACACTATGGTAAAAGTTTCATGTTAATATCTCTACTAGTTAAGAAATTATAGCGATTTAAACAAATATCGTTTCAGAAAATGTTTTTACATTTCAGGGTTGCCATACTTCAAAAACGTTGAAAAATTCGGGGACGCTCAAAATCAAATTTGGGTGAAAGATTCTGAAAGAGCGTCGAAAATCCATAATAATAGGGTTTCCAGCCAGATTGGACCAGAATTGACCGAGTTATTCAAAAAACGGGGAAGTCACATGATTTTTTGAATCAATCTGAATTTTTCGAATTATTTTCCAATGCTATTTTTGAAAATCTAAAATAATGGGAAATATACAAGATATTTTTATGAAACTTGGTGTGGTGGCAGAGAAAAAAGTGAGCTTTAATTTGGTACCGGTTCTGATGGCCCAGGTCCCCTAGGTTTTGAATTATTTCAAAAACAAAATTATATTTTAAATCTAAGAAAATGGGATTGAAAAGTGGTACTGGATGGGAAAATGGCATCCCATTATATAGCACTACTTCCATTCTACATTATGGTAAAAGTTTCATGTTAATATCTCTACTAGTTAAGAAATTATAGCGATTTAAACAAATATCGTTTCAGAAAATGTTTTTACATTTCAGGGTTGCCATACTTCAAAAACGTTGAAAAATTCGGGGACGCTCAAAATCAAATTTGGGTGAAAGATTCTGAAAGAGCGTCGAAAATCCAGAACAATAGGGTTTCCAGCCAGTTTGGACCAGAATTGACCGAGTTATTCAAAAAACGGGGAAGTCACATGATTTTTTGAATCAATCTGAATTTTTCGAATTATTTTCCAATGCTATTTTTGAAAATCTAAAATAATGGGAAATATACAAGATATTTTTATGAAACTTGGTGTGGTGGCAGAGAAAAAATTGAGCTTTAATTTGGTACCGGTTCTGATGGCTCAGGTCCCCTAGGTTTTGAATTATTTCAAAAACAAAATTATATTATAAATCTAAAAAAATGGGATTGAAAAGTGGTACTGGATGGGAAAATGGCATTCCATTATATAGCACTACTTCCATTCTACATTATGGTAAAAGTTTCATGTTAATATCTCTACTAGTTAAGAAATTATAGCGATTTAAACAAATATCGTTTCAGAAAATGTTTTTACGTTTCAGGGTTGCCATACTTCAAAAACGTTGAAAAATTCGGGGACGCTCAAAATCAAATTTGGGTGAAAGTTTCTGAAAGAGCGTCGAAAATCCATAACAATAGGGTTTCCAGCCAGTTTGGACCAGAATTGACCGAGTTATTCAAAAAACGGGGAAGTCACATGATTTTTTGAATCAATCTGAATTTTTCGAATTATTTTCCAATGCTATTTTTGAAAATCTAAAATAATGGGAAATATACAAGATATTTTTATGAAACTTGGTGTGGTGGCAGAGAAAAAAGTGAGCTTTAATTTGGTACCGGTTCTGATGGCCCAGGTCCCCTAGGTTTTGAATTATTTCAAAAACAAAATTATATTTTAAATCTAAGAAAATGGGATTGAAAAGTGGTACTGGATGGGAAAATGGCATCCCATTATATAGCACTACTTCCATTCTACATTATGGTAAAAGTTTCATGTTAATATCTCTACTAGTTAAGAAATTATAGCGATTTAAACAAATATCGTTTCAGAAAATGTTTTTACATTTCAGGGTTGCCATACTTCAAAAACGTTGAAAAATTCGGGGACGCTCAAAATCAAATTTGGGTGAAAGATTCTGAAAGAGCGTCGAAAATCCAGAACAATAGGGTTTCCAGCCAGTTTGGACCAGAATTGACCGAGTTATTCAAAAAACGGGGAAGTCACATGATTTTTTGAATCAATCTGAATTTTTCGAATTATTTTCCAATGCTATTTTTGAAAATCTAAAATAATGGGAAATATACAAGATATTTTTATGAAACTTGGTGTGGTGGCAGAGAAAAAATTGAGCTTTAATTTGGTACCGGTTCTGATGGCTCAGGTCCCCTAGGTTTTGAATTATTTCAAAAACAAAATTATATTATAAATCTAAAAAAATGGGATTGAAAAGTGGTACTGGATGGGAAAATGGCAATCCCATTATATAGCACTACTTCCATTCTACATTATGGTAAAAGTTTCATGTTAATATCTCTACTAGTTAAGAAATTATAGCGATTTAAACAAATATCGTTTCAGAAAATGTTTTTACGTTTCAGGGTTGCCATACTTCAAAAACGTTGAAAAATTCGGGGACGCTCAAAATCAAATTTGGGTGAAAGTTTCTGAAAGAGCGTCGAAAATCCATAACAATAGGGTTTCCAGCCAGTTTGGACCAGAATTGACCGAGTTATTCAAAAAACGGGGAAGTCACATGATTTTTTGAATCAATCTGAATTTTTCGAATTATTTTCCAATGCTATTTTTGAAAATCTAAAATAATGGGAAATATATAAGATATTTTTATGAAACTTGGTGTGGTGGCAGAGAAAAAAGTGAGCTTTAATTTGGTACCGGTTCTGATGGCCCAGGTCCCCTAGGTTTTGAATTATTTCAAAAACAAAATTGTATTTTAAATCTAAAAAAATGGGATTGAAAAGTGGTACTGAATGGGAAAATGGCATCCCATTATATAGCACTACTTCCATTCTACACTATGGTAAAAGTTTCATGTTAATATCTCTACTAGTTAAGAAATTATAGCGATTTAAACAAATATCGTTTCAGAAAATGTTTTTACATTTCAGGGTTGCCATACTTCAAAAACGTTGAAAAATTCGGGGACGCTCAAAATCAAATTTGGGTGAAAGATTCTGAAAGAGCGTCGAAAATCCATAACAATAGGGTTTCCAGCCAGTTTGGACCAGAATTGACCGAGTTATTCAAAAAACGGGGAAGTCACATGATTTTTTGAATCAATCTGAATTTTTCGAATTATTTTCCAATGCTATTTTTGAAAATCTAAAATAATGGGAAATATACAAGATATTTTTATGAAACTTGGTGTGGTGGCAGAGAAAAGAGTGAGCTTTAATTTGGTACCGGTTCTGATGGCCCAGGTCCCCTAGGTTTTGAATTATTTCAAAAACAAAATTATATGTTAAATCTAAAAAAATGGGATTGAAAAGTGGTACTGGATGGGAAAATGGCATCCCATTATATAGCACTACTTCCATTCTACACTATGGTAAAAGTTTCATGTTAATATCTCCTACTAGTTAAGAAATTATAGCGATTTAAACAAATATCGTTTCAGAAAATGTTTTTACATTTCAGGGTTGCCATACTTCAAAAACGTTGAAAAATTCGGGGACGCTCAAAATCAAATTTGGGTGAAAGATTCTGAAAGAGCGTCGAAAATCCATAACATTAGGGTTTCCAGCCAGATTGGACCAGAATTGACCGAGTTATTCAAAAAACGGGGAAGTCACATGATTTTTTGAATCAATCTGAATTTTTCAAATTATTTTCCAATGCTATTTTTGAAAATCTAAAATAATGGGAAATATACAAGATATTTTTATGAAACTTGGTGTGGTGGCAGAGAAAAAAGTGAGCTTTAATTTGGTACCGGTTCTGATGGCCCAGGTCCCCTAGGTTTTGAATTATTTCAAAAACAAAATTGTATTTTAAATCTAAAAAAATGGGATTGAAAAGTGGTACTGAATGGGAAAATGGCATCCCATTATATAGCACTACTTCCATTCTACACTATGGTAAAAGTTTCATGTTAATATCTCTACTAGTTAAGAAATTATAGCGATTTAAACAAATATCGTTTCAGAAAATGTTTTTACATTTCAGGGTTGCCATACTTCAAAAACGTTGAAAAATTCGGGGACGCTCAAAATCAAATTTGGGTGAAAGATTCTGAAAGAGCGTCGAAAATCCATAACAATAGGGTTTCCAGCCAGTTTGGACCAGAATTGACCGAGTTATTCAAAAAACGGGGAAGTCACATGATTTTTTGAATCAATCTGAATTTTTCGAATTATTTTCCAATGCTATTTTTGAAAATCTAAAATAATGGGAAATATACAAGATATTTTTATGAAACTTGGTGTGGTGGCAGAGAAAAAAGTGAGCTTTAATTTGGTACCGGTTCTGATGGCCCAGGTCCCCTAGGTTTTGAATTATTTCAAAAACAAAATTATATGTTAAATCTAAAAAAATGGGATTGAAAAGTGGTACTGGATGGGAAAATGGCATCCCATTATATAGCACTACTTCCATTCTACACTATGGTAAAAGTTTCATGTTAATATCTCTACTAGTTAAGAAATTATAGCGATTTAAACAAATATCGTTTCAGAAAATGTTTTTACTATTTCAGGGTTGCCATACTTCAAAAACGTTGAAAAATTCGGGGACGCTCAAAATCAAATTTGGGTGAAAGATTCTGAAAGAGCGTCGAAAATCCATAACAATAGGGTTTCCAGCCAGATTGGACCAGAATTGACCGAGTTATTCAAAAAACGGGGAAGTCACATGATTTTTTGAATCAATCTGAATTTTTCGAATTATTTTCCAATGCTATTTTTGAAAATCTAAAATAATGGGAAATATATAAGATATTTTTATGAAACTTGGTGTGGTGGCAGAGAAAAAAGTGAGCTTAAATTTGGTACCGGTTCTGATGGCCCAGGTCCCCTAGGTTTTGAATTATTTCAAAAACAAAATTGTATTTTAAATCTAAAAAATGGGATTGAAAAGTGGTACTGAATGGGAAAATGGCATCCCATTATATAGCACTACTTCCATTCTACACTATGGTAAAAGTTTCATGTTAATATCTCTACTAGTTAAGAAATTATAGCGATTTAAACAAATATCGTTTCAGAAAATGTTTTTACATTTCAGGGTTGCCATACTTCAAAAACGTTGAAAAATTCGGGGACGCTCAAAATCAAATTTGGGTGAAAGATTCTGAAAGAGCGTCGAAAATCCATAACAATAGGGTTTCCAGCCAGTTTGGACCAGAATTGACCGAGTTATTCTAAAAAACGGGGAAGTCACATGATTTTTTGAATCAATCTGAATTTTTCGAATTATTTTCCAATGCTATTTTTGAAAATCTAAAATAATGGGAAATATACAAGATATTTTTATGAAACTTGGTGTGGTGGCAGAGAAAAAAGTGAGCTTTAATTTGGTACCGGTTCTGATGGCCCAGGTCCCCTAGGTTTTGAATTATTTCAAAAACAAAATTATATGTTAAATCTAAAAAAATGGGATTGAAAAGTGGTACTGGATGGGAAAATGGCATCCCATTATATAGCACTACTTCCATTCTACACTATGGTAAAAGTTTCATGTTAATATCTCTACTAGTTAAGAAATTATAGCGATTTAAACAAATATCGTTTCAGAAAATGTTTTTACATTTCAGGGTTGCCATACTTCAAAAACGTTGAAAAATTCGGGGACGCTCAAAATCAAATTTGGGTGAAAGATTCTGAAAGAGCGTCGAAAATCCATAACAATAGGGTTTCCAGCCAGATTGGACCAGAATTGACCGAGTTATTCAAAAAACGGGGAAGTCACATGATTTTTTGAATCAATCTGAATTTTTCGAATTATTTTCCAATGCTATTTTTGAAAATCTAAAATAATGGGAAATATATAAGATATTTTTATGAAACTTGGTGTGGTGGCAGAGAAAAAAGTGAGCTTAAATTTGGTACCGGTTCTGATGGCCCAGGTCCCCTAGGTTTTGAATTATTTCAAAAACAAAATTGTATTTTAAATCTAAAAAAATGGGATTGAAAAGTGGTACTGAATGGGAAAATGGCATCCCATTATATAGCACTACTTCCATTCTACACTATGGTAAAAGTTTCATGTTAATATCTCTACTAGTTAAGAAATTATAGCGATTTAAACAAATATCGTTTCAGAAAATGTTTTTACATTTCAGGGTTGCCATACTTCAAAAACGTTGAAAAATTCGGGGACGCTCAAAATCAAATTTGGGTGAAAGATTCTGAAAGAGCGTCGAAAATCCATAACAATAGGGTTTCCAGCCAGTTTGGACCAGAATTGACCGAGTTATTCAAAAAACGGGGAAGTCACATGATTTTTTGAATCAATCTGAATTTTTCGAATTATTTTCCAATGCTATTTTTGAAAATCTAAAATAATGGGAAATATACAAGATATTTTTATGAAACTTGGTGTGGTGGCAGAGAAAAAAGTGAGCTTTAATTTGGTACCGGTTCTGATGGCCCAGGTCCCCTAGGTTTTGAATTATTTCATAAACAAAATTATATGTTAAATCTAAAAAAATGGGATTGAAAAGTGGTACTGGATGGGAAAAATGGCATCCCATTATATAGCACTACTTCCATTCTACACTATGGTAAAAGTTTCATGTTAATATCTCTACTAGTTAAGAAATTATAGCGATTTAAACAAATATCGTTTCAGAAAATGTTTTTACATTTCAGGGTTGCCATACTTCAAAAACGTTGAAAAATTCGGGGACGCTCAAAATCAAATTTGGGTGAAAGATTCTGAAAGAGCGTCGAAAATCCATAACAATAGGGTTTCCAGCCAGATTGGACCAGAATTGACCGAGTTATTCAAAAAACGGGGAAGTCACATGATTTTTTGAATCAATCTGAATTTTTCGAATTATTTTCCAATGCTATTTTTGAAAATCTAAAATAATGGGAAATATACAAGATATTTTTATGAAACTTGGTGTGGTGGCAGAGAAAAAAGTGAGCTTTAATTTGGTACCGGTTCTGATGGCCCAGGTCCCCTAGGTTTTGAATTATTTCAAAAACAAAATTATATTTTAAATCTAAGAAAATGGGATTGAAAAGTGGTACTGGATGGGAAAATGGCATTCCATTATATAGCACTACTTCCATTCTACATTATGGTAAAAGTTTCATGTTAATATCTCTACTAGTTAAGAAATTATAGCGATTTAAACAAATATCGTTTCAGAAAATGTTTTTACATTTCAGGGTTGCCATACTTCAAAAACGTTGAAAAATTCGGGGACGCTCAAAATCAAATTTGGGTGAAAGATTCTGAAAGAGCGTCGAAAATCCAGAACAATAGGGTTTCCAGCCAGTTTGGACCAGAATTGACCGAGTTATTCAAAAAACGGGGAAGTCACATGATTTTTTGAATCAATCTGAATTTTTCGAATTATTTTCCAATGCTATTTTTGAAAATCTAAATAATGGGAAATATACAAGATATTTTTATGAAACTTGGTGTGGTGGCAGAGAAAAAAGTGAGCTTTAATTTGGTACCGGTTCTGATGGCTCAGGTCCCCTAGGTTTTGAATTATTTCAAAAACAAAATTATATTATAAATCTAAAAAAATGGGATTGAAAAGTGGTACTGGATGGGAAAATGGCATTCCATTATATAGCACTACTTCCATTCTACATTATGGTAAAAGTTTCATGTTAATATCTCTACTAGTTAAGAAATTATAGCGATTTAAACAAATATCGTTTCAGAAAATGTTTTTACATTTCAGGGTTGCCATACTTCAAAAACGTTGAAAAATTCGGGGACGCTCAAAATCAAATTTGGGTGAAAGATTCTGAAAGAGCGTCGAAAATCCATAACAATAGGGTTTCCAGCCAGATTGGACCAGAATTGACCGAGTTATTCAAAAAACGGGGAAGTCACATGATTTTTTGAATCAATCTGAATTTTTCAAATTATTTTCCAATGCTATTTTTGAAAATCTAAAATAATGGGAAATATACAAGATATTTTTATGAAACTTGGTGTGGTGGCAGAGAAAAAAGTGAGCTTTAATTTGGTACCGGTTCTGATGGCCCAGGTCCCCTAGGTTTTGAATTATTTCAAAAACAAAATTATATTTTAAATCTAAGAAAATGGGATTGAAAAGTGGTACTGGATGGGAAAATGGCATCCATTATATAGCACTACTTCCATTCTACACTATGGTAAAAGTTTCATGTTAATATCTCTACTAGTTAAGAAATTATAGCGATTTAAACAAATATCGTTTCAGAAAATGTTTTTACATTTCAGGGTTGCCATACTTCAAAAACGTTGAAAAATTCGGGGACGCTCAAAATCAAATTTGGGTGAAAGATTCTGAAAGAGCGTCGAAAATCCATAACAATAGGGTTTCCAGCCAGATTTGGACCAGAATTGACCGAGTTATTCAAAAAACGGGGAAGTCACATGATTTTTTGAATCAATCTGAATTTTTCGAATTATTTTCCAATGCTATTTTTGAAAATCTAAAATAATGGGAAATATACAAGATATTTTTATGAAACTTGGTGTGGTGGCAGAGAAAAAAGTGAGCTTTAATTTGGTACCGGTTCTGATGGCTCAGGTCCCCTAGGTTTTGAATTATTTCAAAAACAAAATTATATTATAAATCTAAAAAAATGGGATTGAAAAGTGGTACTGGATGGGAAAATGGCAATCCCATTATATAGCACTACTTCCATTCTACATTATGGTAAAAGTTTCATGTTAATATCTCTACTAGTTAAGAAATTATAGCGATTTAAACAAATATCGTTTCAGAAAATGTTTTTACATTTCAGGGTTGCCATACTTTCAAAAACGTTGAAAAATTCGGGGACGCTCAAAATCAAATTTGGGTGAAAGATTCTGAAAGAGCGTCGAAAATCCATAACAATAGGGTTTCCAGCCAGTTTGGACCAGAATTGACCGAGTTATTCAAAAAACGGGGAAGTCACATGATTTTTTGAATCAATCTGAATTTTTCGAATTATTTTCCAATGCTATTTTGAAAATCTAAAATAATGGGAAATATATAAGATATTTTTATGAAACTTGGTGTGGTGGCAGAGAAAAAAGTGAGCTTTAATTTGGTACCGGTTCTGATGGCCCAGGTCCCCTAGGTTTTGAATTATTTCAAAAACAAAATTAGTATTTTAAATCTAAAAAATGGGATTGAAAAGTGGTACTGAATGGGAAAATGGCATCCCATTATATAGCACTACTTCCATTCTACACTATGGTAAAAGTTTCATGTTAATATCTCTACTAGTTAAGAAATTATAGCGATTTAAACAAATATCGTTTCAGAAAATGTTTTTACATTCAGGGTTGCCATACTTCAAAACGTTGAAAAATTCGGGGACGCTCAAAATCAAATTTGGGTGAAAGATTCTGAAAGAGCGTCGAAAATCCATAACAATAGGGTTTCCAGCCAGTTTGGACCAGAATTGACCGAGTTATTCAAAAAACGGGGAAGTCACATGATTTTTTGAATCAATCTGAATTTTTCGAATTATTTTCCAATGCTATTTTTGAAAAATCTAAAATAATGGGAAATATACAAGATATTTTTATGAAACTTGGTGTGGTGGCAGAGAAAAAAGTGAGCTTTAAGTTTTGGTACGGTTCTGATGGCCCAGGTCCCCTAGGTTTTGAATTATTTCAAAAACAAAATTATATGTTAAATCTAAAAAATGGATTGAAAAGTGGTACTGGATGGGAAAATGGCATCCCATTATATAGCACTACTTCCATTCTACACTATGGTAAAAGTTTCATGTTAATATCTCTACTAGTTAAGAAATTATAGCGATTTAAACAAATATCGTTTCAGAAAATGTTTTTACATTTCAGGGTTGCCATACTTCAAAAAACGTTTGAAAAATTCGGGGACGCTCAAAATCAAATTTGGGTGAAAGATTCTGAAAGAGCGTCGAAAATCCATAACAATAGGGTTTCCAGCCAGATTTGGACCAGAATTGACCGAGTTATTCAAAAAACGGGGAAGTCACATGATTTTTTGAATCAATCTGAATTTTTCGAATTATTTTCCAATGCTATTTTTGAAAATCTAAAATAATGGGAAATATACAAGATATTTTTATGAAACTTGGTGTGGTGGCAGAGAAAAAAGTGAGCTTTAATTTGGTACCGGTTCTGATGGCCCAGGTCCCCTAGGTTTTGAATTATTTCAAAAACAAAATTATATTTTAAATCTAAGAAAATGGGATTGAAAAGTGGTACTGGATGGGAAATGGCATTCCATTATATAGCACTACTTCCATTCTACATTATGGTAAAAGTTTCATGTTATATCTCTACTATTAAGAAATTATAGCGATTTAAAACAAATATCGTTTCAGAAAATGTTTTTACATTTCAGGGTTGCCATACTTCAAAACGTTGAAAAAATTCGGGGACGCTCCAAATCAAATTTGGGGTGAAAGATTCTGAAAGAGCGTCGAAAATCCATAACAATGGGTTTCCAGCCAGATTGGACCAGAATTGACCGAGTATTCAAAAAATGAACGGGGAGTCCACATGATTTTTTGAATCAATCTGAATTTTTCGAATTATTTCCAATGCTATTTTTGAAAATCTAAATAATGGGAAATATACAAGATATTTTTATGAAACTTGGTGTGGTGGGCAGAGAAAAACGTGAGCTTAATTTGGTACCGGTTCTGATGGCCCAGGTCCCCTAGGTTTTGAATTATTTCAAAAACAAAATTATATTTAAATCTAAAAAATGGATTGAAAAGTGGTACTGGATGGGAAATATGGCATTCCATTATATAGCACTACTTCCATTCTACACTATGGTAAAAGTTTCATGTTAATATCTCTACTAGTTAAGAAATTATAGCGATTAAAACAAATATCGTTTCAGAAAATGTTTTTACATTTCAGGGTTGCCATACTTCAAAAACGTTGAAAAATTCGGGGGACGCTCAAAACAAATTTGGGTGAAAGATTCTGAAAGAGCGTCGAAAATCCATAACAATAGGGTTTCCAGCCAGATTGGACCAGAATTGACCGAGTTATTCAAAAAACGGGGAAGTCACATGATTTTTGAATCAATCTGAATTTTTCGAATATTTTCCAATGCTATTTTTGAAAATCTAAAATAATGGGAAATATACAAGATATTTTTTATGAAAACTTGGTGTGTGGTGGCAGAGAAAAAAGTGAGCTTTAATTTGGTACCGGTTCTTCTGATGGCCCAGGTCCCCTAGTTTTGAATTATTTCAAAAACAAATTATATTTTAAATCTAAAAAAATGGGATTGAAAAGTGGTACTGGATGGGAAAATGGCATTCCCATTATATAGCACTACTTCCATTCTACATTATGGTAAAAGTTTCATGTTAATATCTCTACTAGTTAAGAAATTATAGCGATTAAACAAATATCGTTTCAGAAAATGTTTTTACATTTCAGGGTTGCCATACTTCAAAAACGTTGAAAAATTCGGGGACGCTCAAAATCAAATTTGGGTGAAAGATTCTGAAAGAGCGTCGAAAATCCATAACAATAGGGTTTTCCAGCCAGATTGGACCAGAATTGACCGAGTTATTCAAAAAACGGGGAAGTCACATGATTTTTTGAATCAATCTGAATTTTTCGAATTATTCCAATGCTATTTTTGAAAATCTAAAATAATGGGAAATATACAAGATATTTTTATGAAACTTGGTGTGGTGGCAGAGAAAAAAGTGAGCTTTAATTTGGTACCGGTTCTGATGGCCCAGGTCCCCTAGGTTTTGAATTATTTCAAAAACAAAATTATATTTTAAATCTAAAAAAAATGGGATTGAAAAGTGGTACTGGATGGGAAAATGGCAATCCCATTATATATAGCATACTTCCATTCTACATTATGGTAAAAGTTTCATGTTAATATCTCTACTAGTTAGAAATTATAGCGATTTAAACAAATATCGTTTCAGAAAATGTTTTTACATTTCAGGGTTGCCATACTTCCAAAAACGTTGAAAAATTCGGGGACGCTCAAAATCAAATTGGGTGTGTGTGGTGAAAGATTCTGAAAGAGCGTCGAAACATCCAGAACAATAGGGTTCCAGCCAGTTTGGACCAGAATTGACCGAGTTATTCAAAAAACGGGAAGTCACATGATTTTTGAATCAATCTGAATTTTTCGAATTATTTTCCAATGCTATTTTTGAAAATCTAAAATAATGGGAAATATACAAGATATGTTTATGAAACTTGTGTGTGGGTGGCAGAGAAAAAAGTGAGCTTTATTTGGTACCGGTTCTGATGGCCCAGGTCCCCTAGGTTT
>CM037855.1:9698234-9715804 GCA_021234595.1 Delia radicum | reverse complement strand
GGACTAAGTGTATTGAGCTAACAGGATATTAAGTTGAAAAATAATTTTTTTTGCCAAAAAAAAACTGTGTTCCTTCAAAGTCACGGACTTATTAATCCGCCCTCGTACCATATAAGATTTTTAATTTGATAAAAACTACAATTTGGAAATTTTTCGACAAAAAAAATCCGTTAAATACAATTTATTAAAATTGTCAACACCTGTAAAATATAAAGACAAGTAACATGAAAAGGTCAAGGAGAAAGAAAAAGTATACAGTAAAACCTTGTAATAATGGCAACTATAATTGCAGAGAATTGTCCAACACTGAAAGGAATTTTTTGTTTAAAAACTTCATTTGACTTTTAAAAATGTATTGTGTTGTAAAAATTTCCACTACTGAGAGTTTCCCTATTGAAATATTTCACTGTTTTTTACATTTGTACTCGAAGACTTTGCTTGTTATCGAAAAAAAATAAATATATATTATAAATATTAAGTGTAATAATATATACTCACAGGTGTCCACATACAACTCTGTTGTTGCCTGCTTGCCTGGACTTTTTTGTACAATCGTCGAAACCTTTAATAGTAATCAAAGATAATCAAAAGGGTCTTGTTTTGCCATACCTTTGCTTAAGCCATTTATGGTATTGGATATTAAAAAAAAATCTGTCACAGTGGTTCAAAGGCAAAATTATGTTTAAAATAGCCCATTCTTTTTAGTAGAAGTGGAAATTAAAAATCAATTGAGACAATACTAGACTGATCATGCCAATTGAACTTGGATTGCCTCAACAATAATTCGGGTGTTACAACTGAAAAATTCGATTGACGTAAAGAGCTCCTTAATTTTGAATACTTTTGGTTGTAGCACGAATCTGTTTATCTGGATGTAGTCATTTTCAACGGTACATTTTAAACATATACATTTATTTATATTAACTGACATTAATATGAATAGAATAACTTTACAGTTCAGTTCGTAAGACCCAATAGTAAAGGGTGACCATATTTTTCTGACTTGAAATACAAATAAAACTAAAAAAATGTCTAATTGAAATATGTTTTAAAAATACATTTAAGTTTTAAATTTTATTCCTACAGTAAAACTCTGCCAATCTAAAGACCTTCTGTACAAAAATCGCGTCGGATTTTCACACCATCCCTATGAAGAATGAGAAATAAATTTCTCTCGAATTATTTACCCCGTGACTTGTTGAAGCGTGGACTTATCCCAGAACACGAAATTTGCAGTGTGTTATTATATTGCAAGAACTGACCCTTTGCACAGAGGTGTAAACTGGACTTTATTAGAACAATTTTATACAAATTTCAACAAGTTAAGGTTTGAAATTAGTTGGACTTAATTCGTATGGCCTATTTTTTAAAATTAATTATTTTATATTACTGATAAATCGTCAAATTCGGTGAAATTTTTTTTATATTTCTGCTTTAAAACATTTTTAAAATTATGGGATATAAACGAAATTTACGGAAAAAAAAACGAAAAAAAGGTGCTAGTAATTATTGTATATATCTTTAATTTTCCTTTGCAATGGTTATAAATTTTTTTTTCTTCAAAGTCTTAAACACACACGAAATATATAGCTTTTCTGTTAGCCAGCTAATGTGCAAAAGAAACATTAGCTGAGACTGCAAAGTGTTTGTTTTGTAACCAGAGCGTTCTGTAGTCGAGATCTACTAACAAGGTGGTTACTTGACCTAGACTGGCAGATCTTAATGAACTTCGGATATGACCAAGGCTCATGTTTAGGCATTACAAAGTGAGTTCAAAATGATCACATTTACTTTTTTTCCGTAAAATTCGTTCTATTTAAAGTAACTATAGATTTGATATAAAATGAAAACTTTTCGAAAAAACATTCACTGCTGTTAAAATTAATGTCTAAAGACTTTCAAGTATTTTTGTTATTCAAAAAAAAAAAACAATTATTAAATCTGACGTTTTTTTGAGGAATTGTAGTTGTAAGCTAAACAAATTGCACGTGCGTATTTAACTTAATCGAGCCTATATCTGAGTTATTCCGATATTTGAAATCGTTCGCTTTTATGTGACTTTTCCGGAAGAAACTTTTTCACCTCGCCCCGATAGGCTAGTTGGTAGCGTGCTGGCTTATCTGTGCGGGGGTCGTGGGTTCGATTCCCACAGAGGCATTGGTCTGTTTCGCTACAACGCGCCGAAGGCCATAGTAGCTAGTGTTCGGTTAGGGTAATAGTATATAATTTGTAATTATATGATTATTAATTAATAAAAAAAAAAAAAAAAATAAATAAAAACTTCTTCACCTTTATTTTAAATAATTCAAAAATGTGGCAACTCTGGATAGACTATATAGGCAATATGGGTATTAAAATTTTTGTTTTCTTGAGTAAATTAAAGACAAGTTTTTATACAAAAACAAATGCATATTTAAACCCACTTTTAAAACCTTAATCCTGAGATTGCGCAGCTAAAAATGTACATGTCCCTTTTTTTTCCTCCTGTAAAACATATCTAAGTTCATTATAATTTGAAACTTCGAGAGGTATCCCCTGTGAGTCATTTCTATGTATTTATTTTTTCTTTTAAATGTAAATGGATTTTTTTTAACTATGTCCTAATTTTTTTATTTTATTGTGGTTTCTTCATATTAAAAGAGTCAACTGACCTCTAAGGTCTTATCTCGTGATTGGACATTAGAGGACAAAGAGCTCCACTTTAATTATATTTTGTTTTTAGCAGTATTAGGGTTTTTTTTATTTCTTTTAGTGTTTGTTTAAATTTTTTTTTTTGCGATTTTAAAAAATTTAAGCTACTGAAGAATCTTTCTGAGTCAGACTCTTGATCCGGCAATAATTTAATTATTTTTTTTCACATCGTACTTTCCATTAACAACTTCAATACCACTGTTTGCCGTAACAAAAAATCACACATACTTACAACACAAAAATATTATAAAAATGTTTCCTTATAAAAACCTTTAATAATAACACTTATATTTCTCATATGAACGTACGTACGAGTATGGACACACTTTCAAGCAATAAACGTGCTATAATCATCTTGTTAAATAATATTTCATGGTTTAAGTTTTAGTTTTTTCTTCTTTTTTTTCTTCTTTATAGCGGGGTTTGAAGGTAATAAAAGGGATTTTTACTTTTATTTCTACATGATTTTTAGTTTTTTTTTTTTTTTCTACTCGAGTAAGAAATAATTTAATAAATATTAAAGAGACTGGCTGGCACAGACTTTAAGGCATTAAATATGGAATGTCTCTCACTCTTAAACATAACAATCTTTAATGCTTTTTTTTTTCTTGTTTCTAACTACTACTATATTAATAATTGTATATAATTATATAGAATTTTCTATAATATTCATAGAATTTATACAACTGCTATGGCTATAACTACTAACTCTCAATATTCTTTTGTGTCATAGAAAATAAACATAAATGTTAAGAGTTCGATACTATTATAAGCAGGGATTCTTAAAGAAATGTGTTAATTGTTTTAAGCCAATTTTTTATAAACTAAAAAAAAAAATATGAAATTTTGATAAGTTTTTGTTTGATTTGAGAGATTTTAAGTTATTTCTTTCACACACCCTCATTTGAAGGCAATTTGCTATTTATGAATTTTTAAAAGTTTTTTTCAAAAAAAAAAAAAAACTTTTAAGTATTGCCTGGAATTGAAAACATATTTTCATCACTTAAACTTGCTTTATTTAGGAACCAACTATAAAAAGTTTTTGAATCCCTGTAACGAAGTGTTGTTTAGAAATCTATAATGTTTAGTTACATTAATGTGATTTGATTTTTTTTTTTTTTTTTTTTGTCATAGTTTTTGTTTTGTTTCATTTGTTGTTTATAATACTATACGTGACTATTTTCTATTTCTAGTCGTTTTTGTTTGCTATGAACCAAAAAGGATATTAATGGAAGTTATATATAAATGTCTATCTCTCTGTGAATACATGTGGTAATAGTATTGTTTAATAGACCTTAGAACAGAATAAAATAAACCTCAATAATAATTTAGTATTTGAATGTTTTATTCAGTCGTTATAATATAAATGTTTTTTTTTTTGTTGTTGTCAAACCCAGCGAAATTTTTACTAGATAATAGGTAAGGATATTTTTAAATACTTCACTAAAATAAAGCAATTCTAAACTAATGATTATCATTCTCTTTCAATCAAATAAAAGAAGTTAGAAGAAAACGTTTTGCATAGCAATTTACATTTTATGTACTAATTTTTAGTACGAAATAATGTCTTAATAAAAATTCTATCTATTCTCTTATGTCGACTTAAGAAAAGTTTTTAAGATACAGGGCATTGTGGTGTAGTGGTTTGCGCGTTGTACTGTTACACAGATGGTCCCGGGTTCGATTCCCTGTGACGACAACATCAATTTAGAGAAATAGTATGTATGAGTTTTCTATCACTTATATGTATGGCCCACCTTCGTTGTTCCCATAGCACTTAACCCACCGAAGTAAAATAATGAATCAGGGCTATGAAACAAAAAAGCTTCAATAAAATCGCCAACTCTACATCAGGTGGCGAGCAACAACTGTTCTAAGACTTATCATCTCGCGCAATTACAGTGTTGCCCTTTCACCTCTCCACTATTCCCTTTCCAAAGAAAGCAACACATTAATGAATAGGAAGAATTTCCTGAGTGTTGCTTCTCATTACAAAAAAATTTAATTTTTTTTTTGATTCTGTTTAACAACAAAGTGTAAGTCGTTTGTAATTTTAGGCTTCAGCGATTATTTTGCTATAGGAAATAAATCAAAAAATTACACTAAACTAAATTACAAGTTAATATTGTTATTGGAAGTTTTCTTTGATCTAATGAATTTTTTTTTTATGAAATTAAAAAAAAAAAATCATAAAAAATTTTTAAATAAAAATATTAATGAATTTTCAATTTATTAATGAAATTATACACTATATCAATGAATTCATTTTAACGAAATCGATTAATTAATACAATGAAGGAAAATTATATCAGTGTATAAGCTGAGTTATTTAGATTTGGAATATGCCACTTAATTTTTTTTATATGTAGCTCAGATAGCGCACATGCCCTTATTACAAATTCGCATTTAATTAAGTTAATTAATTATTTAATTATATCAATTATATATTTATTTCAATTAATTAACTAATTAATAGACTAACGAAAACAAAAAGTTTTTAACGCTGAATTTTGTTTTGAAATAAGTTTTATTTTTTTTTTTATATTCACTGACGAAGGTTCAATACCAGAAACTGCGCAGTCTGATTCAGAAAAATTGAAAATTTACAATGTAGTTATGAATTTTTAGAAAATACACTCATTCTCTCTACCACGCCTTTCATAATTTATTTTTTTTTTATTAATTAATAATCATATAATTACAAATTATATACTATTACCCTAACCGAGGACTAGCTACTTTGGCTTGCGGCGCATTGTAGCGAAAACAGGCCTGTGCCTCTGGTAGGAATCGAACCCACGACTCCCGCACAGATAAGCCAGCACGCCACGATCTAGCCTACCGGGGAGTACTGAAATAAGTTTTTCTTTTTTTATTTCGAAAAAAAAACAATCGCTTTTGAAATTTATGCTGGGATTTTGTTGTTATTATTTTCTATTATTGCTATTTACAACAAATTTATTAATTAAATGACAATTTGTCTAGTTGTCAGTGTTTATTTTGTTATTTTCTTTTTTGTTTTTCCATTTTTTTTTGTTTCATTTATTATATTGAATATATTTCAATGTAATTGTATTAACTTAATTTATTACTATAAATAATTTCATATAATTATAACAAAAATCTAATTACATGACTAAACATGATTAGACATGTGTGGATATAAAAACAATAGGCTTAATACAATTAAATTTAATAAAAATTAATTAATTTCTATAATTGAATTAAAGCTATTAAAATTTTGTAGTAGAAAAATTGATTAATTTTTTGCAGTCAGTTTAAAAATAATTTTGTTTAGTATTTTAGCGAATGGACAAATTAAAACATCAGTATTTACATATTTTGAATTGTGAAATTCTGTATCAGGCATATAATTTAAATATTCAAAATTATTTGTTAAACAATTGTCAGTGGCTTTATCTTAAAGTTTAAATGGGTCAATAATTTGTTTTTTTTAAAGATCTCTGAATTCTGCACACGTTTCCTTTCATATATATTGTTTTAATGTATTTTTTGTTGTAAATTAATATTTAATTTTTTTTTATAAAGTAGTAAATCGATCACGTATTTAGTTTTCGTCCATATATATAAAATAAATCAAAATACCCAACCCATTTATATTATTATTTAAGTTTACTTTTAGTCTTATTTTATTATGTTTCAAGTTAATTCACACAATTACAAATCTGAAATTCATATGTGATTCATTTTTACATTTTATTCCCATAATGTTTAGTTATTTATTATTACCTTTTTATTTTTCTTATACATGTTTCAGATTATAAACTGATATTCGAGTCAAGTCAAATTGTTAAGTACGGGGTAAAAATATTTTACTCTTGTTATTTCTTGTATTTATGACTAAAGTACATTAAAAAAAAAGCAACAATCATACATTGTATGATGATAGATAATGTCAGGTACGTGATTGTGATCATATAAAGAAATTATACAACAAGACGAAAAATAATTTCAATTATGCTTAAATTGTAAAGAATTTGTCATTAGATCTTCTTTATGTTTTATTATAATGATTTTCTTTGAAAAGTGTAAGAGAATGTTCTCTAATGTGGGCCTACTTCTTAAGGGCTATATAAAAAAAATCTAACATAAGTGGAATATTCTAAATAGAAAAAGATCATAAACCAACTCCTTGGAAATTTTTCGGCTGTGTAGTATTTTCTTGTGTCCATTTATCTAACAAGTTAAATAACAATACAAGGGCGGCTCAATAAGTCCGTGACTTTTAGAACTTCCCTCTTAGTTATATTAAATGCAACACTGCTCCCATCAAGTACCACCTGTTAATAGACTACTGTCAAATTTTGAGCAAGTTTTGTCATTTACTTTGCGTTTAACAGCTGTTCAAAACATACAACCTCATGGATTTTTTTTTTTTTAAATGGAAAAAAGTGGATTTCGAGTGCTCATTCAACATTATTTTTTGCGAAAAAACCGTCAATGAAACCCAGGAAAAGCTTGAGAAATACTATGGGGACTCTGCACAATCGATTTCAATGGTACAAAAGTGGTTTACTGACTTTCGTTGTGGTCGCGCAAGTACAAATGACGCTGAACGTACTGGACGGCCAATTGAGGTCAATACACCCGAAAATGTCGAAAAAATCCACGATATGGTGTTGGTCAATCGAAGAGTAAAAGTGCGTGAGATTGTTGATGCCATAAACATTTCATATGGCAGTGTGGTTTTGATTTTAAATGATCAGTTGGGTTTCAGAAAGCTGTCTGCAAGATGGGTGCCCCTTTTTCCCTCAATTGACCATAAACGTAATCGTGGCCAATAAGTTTTTTGGGATGCACATGGATAATCCTCATAGATTACCTGCAAAAGGAAAAAACAATAAACAGCCAACTTATTGGACCGATTTTAACGAGGATTTAAAAAAAACGACCCCATATGGCCAAAAAATGTCTATTTTATGGACCTCAAAAACTCCTATTTTTGGAAGGGATACAAAAGTTGGAGAAACGTTTGACTAAGTGTATTGCGCTAAAAGGAGATTATGTTAAAAAATATTTTTTTTTTTTGCAAAAAAAACTGTGTTTCATTCAAAATGTCACGGAGTTATTGATCCGCCCTCGTATTATAACAACTCAAATGGTCCACATTAGGGAACATGTTAGGCTACATGTGGACCTAAATTAAAAACTATCCAAAAGAATTTAAAATTATTAGAAAATTAATAAAATCAAAAAAAAATTGGTTGTTTAAGTTAAAATTTATTTTAATTTTGTTTATTAAAATGTTTTATATATCGTTTAAAGTTGCTTTAGGGTTGCGATATGTAATGCAAAGATTTGCAATTGTGGTAGGCAAACGGTATATTTTTTGCTGTGCAAGATATTAAAAAATTGTCCAAAATAGACAAGAAAAGGTAAAGTGATGAACAGGGCAAATTTTTTATTGGCATTTGCCATTAACTGCAGCATTTGCCATTTTTTTTATTATTTCCAAGAACGCCGTCTCCACTTTGTCATAAAATACCATTTTCTACTGTATTGTAATATTTTTTAGATTTCCTTCTTTAAAAATGACCTTTACACACATTACCTAAAACACCTTTACCTTTCTAATTTAAGGGCCGCAAACAAGAATCAGAAGTCAAAATAGAAATAGAAATATATCTACAACAAAAAATCGGCAGTGAAAGGTGAATACAATTCTGTGAATACAATTCTTACCGTTTGCAAAAATCCGATGTGAAATTTTCTTTAAAACTGGCTTTGTTATTTAGTTTTTAAGTTAACGAATTATCGTACTTTATGTTGCGTTATATTTCA
Source organism: Delia radicum (assembly GCA_021234595.1). Classification (NCBI taxonomy): domain Eukaryota; kingdom Metazoa; phylum Arthropoda; class Insecta; order Diptera; family Anthomyiidae; genus Delia; species Delia radicum. The sequence goes on along the minus strand of CM037855.1, from coordinate 9,707,311 downwards.
ACAAAAAACCTGTGCATTAACGTCGAAACTTTTTTAAAATAAGATAGAGAAATAGTATGTATGAGTTTTCTATCACTTATATGTATGGCCCACCTTCGTTGTTCCCATAGCACTTAACCCCACCGAAGTAAAATAATGAATCAGGGCTATGAAACAAAAAAGCTTCAATAAAATCGCCAACTCTACATCAGGTGGCGAGCAACAACTGTTCTAAGACTTATCATCTCGCGCAATTACAGTGTTGCCTTTCACCTCTCCACTATTCCCTTTCCAAAGAAAGCAACACATTAATGAATAGGAAGAATTTCCTGAGTGTTGCTTCTCATTACAAAAAAAATTTAATTTTTTTTTTGATTCTGTTTAACAACAAAGTTGTAAGTCGTTTTGTAATTTTAGGCTTCAGCGATTATTTTGCTATAGGAAATAAATCAAAAAATTACACTAAACTAAATTACAAGTTAATATTGTTATTGAAGTTTAACTTGATGAAAGTTTTCGCATCTTCATAATATAAGAGGTAAATAAATGAACTGTCCATTTCTGAGAGCAGGCCACTTTAGGAAACATTCCCTTAATATTTGTTTAATTGTTTAGGTTGTATGTACGTATAAAATTTTGATAAATGTTTAAAAATTCTTTAAATTTCAAGTTAGTTTCATAGAAATTTGTTGTTTTATAGCAGGATATCGTTAAGAATATTAATGTTAAACGTGATTTCATTTAAATGATTCTTATGAAATTAATTCAAATTAATAATAAGATTACGTTATATTAACCCGTTTTGTAAACACTGTATAATTTTTAACCTAATACGGGAGTATAGGGTGAATTATTCGGTAACGGTGTTTTAGTATTAATGAAATTCAGTTAAATGGGGTTTGAATACATAACGGTATTTTAGAGGAATTACTTGTCATCCCTGGAATATATCGTATATTTTCTTTTTTTGTCATCCTTTGCTTCTATGAAATTACTTTTGTTTCTTCGCTTCTATGAAATTAATTTTGTTTATATCTGGCTTTGTTCTTTTTTAATGTATATTCGCTGCATGTCTCTTAAATTAAATAAAACCATTCACAAAGTATTCTAGTAACACAACATAAATAAGCACTAATATTGCTTAAATTGCTATTAATAGTTTCCACCGGAATTTCACCTTGTAGAACTTCACCCCAAATTAAACATATTCACAAAATTTCGCATGTTTTAAACAGCGGAGATTCGTGGGTCATACAATAAAAAACAAAATGTAGTTTTATCAAAAAACATTATACATAACAAACAAGTTTTCAATTTGTTTTTTGATCGATGGTTATAATCTTTAACTTCAAGCTCATATATTAGTTCTCATGTAGTGAGTAAACTAGTTTATATGAATGTTTGATGTTTGGCATGGGATTGTTACCACTTTCAAAACGTTCTGATGATGGGAACCTAGCAAATTCCCGAAATAGATCTATCAACTCATTCCTGAAAGGGTAAACTAATAAATTTGAAAACAAAAAACTCTATAGGTTATTTGTTAGGACAATATCCTACACACAGACAAAAAATTAGCTATTTGTCAATTAAAATTCGGTCACTACGACTCAAATTCAGATATTACGAATTTCAGTCGGTTAGCACAACTTAACATTAGTTTTTACAACAAAGTTCGATTAATTCAACTAAATTTTAGTGGCAACACCCAAAATATTTTGAAATCTTATGCAAAATTAGTTGCACTAACTGAATTTATAAATTGTTACTATTAACCTTCGCCTTACTAATGCCCACCCGGGTGGTTTTTTGGATTTTGATTTCTTAATAACTTCCTGTATTTTGATCGAAACTAACTAGGGTTTCGAATCACTGATCAAATTTAAGAGTGTTTTTGTATAGTCTACGCAAAATAATTATTTTTAAGTATTTTAATCCTTTTTTTCTAATTTTGTCATTTTTTCTTCGCGGTTTACGAATACCCACCCGGGTGTGCCTGTTCAGCTTCTCTCATATTTATATTATTGAATCTTAGCAAATGAAACAAACACGTTAAGAATTGTTTTTTGTTTCAATTACTATATGTTCTACATATTTTTATTAATATTTGTTATTATTTATTATTCTGTAATGATGTAGATGGGACCGACGTAACAGTTTTTTACACTTTATGCAAAGTTGACGCTTGTTTCTTCTTTGCTGATCCATATAGCACATATAGCATCTATCCTTTTGTTTTATGCGGCCAGATGTATCCAGTTCTAGGATGGGATCCGCTTCAAAATCGTCATCCGCGCAAGTTCTGTCAAAAGGCTTTCCTACAGTAGAACAAAACATTATAAGTTTTTATAATGAAATGTCATAGAATAAATACATACCTAAAATGCATTCAATAGCAGATCTAATTCTAAATCTACCAATAATATTGGGTTTTGGATCTCTCCAACATTAGTGGCATACAAAGCTCTTCGCCCAGGCTCTCGAGGAATCTCTTTCTTTGCGACCGCTTTTTTGACATTTCTGCATTATTCTCCTGGTATATTATAAATGCTGCAAGGGCGGCCGTATCCAAAATATTAAAAAACATAGCCAAAGGCCAACGCAATGTTGCGCGTTTGGTTGTGTATTGTGAAAGCATTTTATCCATTGTATCCACACCTCCTTTAGTGTGGTTGTAGTAGTGAATAATATCTGGTTTACTTTGTGGGCCTGAAACGGCGTTGTTGTTGTGCATTGTAGACAACAACACAACTGACCGATTTTTGGCTGGCACATACGAGCAGAGTGTCACATTTTCAGCAAAGCCAAAACAAACTTGATCCCACTTCACGGGATGGTGATGGCTTGAATTCACAAGGAACATACCTTTTGTTTTTTTAACAGTTCTTACAACGGATATTTTCCAATTTTCCAACTCTTTGGCCAATGGCAGCGTTGTTGAAAAAGTTGTCCATTGTAACGTTTCTTCCTGTGTTTATGTACTCACAAACTAATTCTTTGACCACACGCTCGCCTTGGTTGACATCACGTACATTACCAACTTTTTCAGTATAAATTTGGCCTTGCAGTGGGTAGAAAGTAGCCGAATCACAAGCCCACCAGATTTTTATACCATACTTGGCTGGCTTGGATGGCATATATTGAGTGAATCGTGTACGGCCCCTGTATCCAAACAACTGCTCATCTACTGTAATGGACTCGTGTGGCCGATAATTATCTCGCAAATTTGAATTCACCATGTCGAAAACGTCTCTTATTGGTGCTGCCTTATCTTGTGCTTGTCGGACGATTCTGGTAGCGTGTGTTATATCAACTCACTCTAAGAACGAGCAAAAACTCCCTTTTGAATAATTATATTAAGTATTCTGACAAACTGTCCTAGGTATGTATTTTTAAGTCTTATCGCATAAGGAAAAAACCCACGATTAATAATAATAACCAGATATATTTTTAAGTGTTATCACATAAGAGAAAAACCCATGATTAGTATTGTAATCTTTTAGTACCTTTCTTATGAAACATAATAAAGATCTAATTATGTGTTAGGGAAAAACAACAGCACCGATAAACAATTATCTACCTGTGTTTGTTTATCAGGATAACACATTTATTATGTAGAGCATAAATAGTATAAATAGAGAAACAATTCATTTTAATAAACAGTTCTGATAATACTACGGAGAAAGAAACAAACGTTTTTTTTTATTTTATATCAGGATTCAAAATTGGCGCAGTCGGTAGGATAACAAACTAGTTTTGTTATCCCTGCAAATAAGAACCTACGGCATACTAACATCCTTAAACGAATATTAAGGATATCAAGTGCTAACGGTATAAAATTCGTAAAAAGATTTATTGAAAATAAAATCTATAACGAATTATGGCAGTCAACGCAGGAAATCCTAACTTAGCAGCAGCAGCAGCAGCTGGAGGACAATTACGAGCGCTTGACATCAATCCACTAAACTATTTGGAAAAACTACAAGGATTTGATGGTAGAAAAGAAGATTTGTCAACCTTTTGTACCAACGTCGATGATATTTTACCCACACTATTGGCCTATAACGCACAAGCTCAAAGAATGTGCATAAACATCATCAAGTCAAAACTAACTGGAAAAGCTAGAAGAGCAATGGAAATAAATACACATTTAAACAGCTGGACAGAAATAAAAGCAATGCTAGAAACTAATTTCGGAGGATTTCAAACTTCCGATCAATTGTACGAAGAACTGAGAGCAGCACAATATCGAGGTAATGCCCTCGAATATTACAACTTCATATTACATAAGTTAGCAATACTGAATCAAAAGTCCAGACAAGAAGGAAACCTTCAAGATGTTCCAAGAAATATCCAAACAGCTTTAAAAATCTTTATGACAAGATTGCCAGTACACATGAGGACGGTATTATGTGCTTTAAAAACCGAAAACAATTGAAGAAGCCATCCATGAATTATCCCAATCAGGATTTCTAACAGAGGAAAAAGAAAACCTATAACAATGAACAATCATCAAAATAATCACCAACAACAACAACAACATTATGTTCAACAACCACTACCAGAACCAATGGACACAACCACAGCCCAAACTAGAAGACAAAATCATCATCAAACCCCAAGAATGGAATGTAATTGTAAGTGTACAAATTATAAAAATAATGTTGACCAATACAAAAACGAAATCAGGAAATTTTCATGTACCAGCCTCTCTGGGGGACAACCCAAACGACGTGGACTTCCCTATATCTTACTTAGAGGACAGACAAGAACTCTTAGAGTACTAATTGACACAGGATCTAGTGAAAATTTTCTCAATTTAGACCAATGTCCGCCTAAGTTCATTAAAAAATTAAATAACCCCCCTTCACATTAAAACCGCTTCAATAAATTTTCATATTACCCATGAAGGCACAATTCCCAAAAATACTATTCAAATCCCTTTAAATTCGGTCACTACTTTTGGACTCTATAAATTCCATGAATTTTTTAACGGTCTTTTAGGACATCCAACGTTAGAACAAAATAACTCCATAATTAATTACGAGACAAAACAGATTAAAATCAACGGAAAAACTTTCCCATTGTATTATGAAGGAGATTCAGAGGAAATACTCCCAAAATTTTAAATCAACTACCAGAACTATTCAATATCGAATATTTAGGTACTAATGACCTATTACGCTTAGACCATCTTAATTCAGAGGAATCAAAGGCGATAAGAATTTTGGTTCAGAATCACGGAGACGTTTTTTTATCACAAAGGTGACGATTTGACCTTTACTAATGAGATTAAACACAAAATTGATACTGGACTTTCCGGACCAATCTATAGCAAAACCTATAGATATCCTGTTACCCACACTGAAGAAGTGGAAAAAACAAATGAATGAAATGCTAGAACAAGGCATCATTAAACATAGTAATTCCCCATATAATGCTCCTATATGGATTGTTCCTAAAAAAGAGGACAAAGAAGGTAACAAAGAGTGGCGCATTGTCATTGATTACCGCAAATTAAACCAAGTCACTAGAGAAGATAAATATCCTATTCCTAGAATTGATGACGTCTTAGATAAACTAGGACGGGCAATTATTTCTCAACTTTAGATCTAACTAAAGGATTTTATCAAATAGAAGTAGAACCGAAGGATAGAGAGAAAACTGCTTTTACAACTCACAACGGACATTTTGAATTTGTAAGAATGCCTTTTGGACTGAAAAATGCTCCGGGCGACATTCCAGAGAATGATGAACAACGTTTTAAGGGAACATATAAATAGGATCTGCGTCGTGTACATGGATGACATTCTGGTCTTCTCAACTTCACTACAGGAACACATTAATAATTTGGAAAAAATATTTGAAACCTTGAGGAAAGCAAACCTCAAAGTATCTTTAAACAAATCAGATTTCTTAAAAAAAGAAACCGAATTTTTAGGACACATTGTCACAAAGGATGGCATAAGCCCTAATCCACATAAAATAGACGGCATAAAACGTCAAACTATTCCGAAAACCATTAAGGAGATACAAAGTTTCCTCGGACTCAGTGGTTATTACCGTAAGTTTATACCTGATTATGCGAAGATAGCTAAGCCTTTAACAATCCGCCTCAAAAAGGATTCAATTATCAATGTAAATGATAAGGACTATAAAGAAGCTTTCGAAAAATTGAAAAACATATTAATGTCAAACATGGTTCTGAAATACCCCGACTTTAATGAAAATTTTATTTTAACTACAGATGCAAGTAATTATGCATTAGGCGCGGTTTATCTCAAAAAAAACGGACCCTTAGCATTTGCATCTAGGACATTAAATAAACATGAATGCAACTATTCAACTATAGAAAAAGAATTACTAGCCATAGTATGGGCCGTAAAACAATTTAGACATTACCTATATGGAAGAGAAGTTCGATCTCCAAACAGATCACAAACCACTCATATGGTTAGCCAGTCTTAAAGAACCTAATTCTAAACTTATCCGATGGAAAATCAAACTCAATGAATATGAATTTAATATATTCCATGTACAAGGAAAGGAGAATAAGGTGGCTGACGCACTTTCAAGGATTAGAGAAACTAACGTCAATAGGAGGGTGAAAGAAAAGACAATCAGATTAGGTGAGAATATATGCTCTCTTTGTAATGGAAAATATGCCACAATTAGCTCACTGAATAAACATTTAAGAGATATACACAATAGAGAAGATTTAACAGAGGAATCTAGGCCAAGAAGAAAATTGGAAGAACCCCACAGAATAACGATGTTAGACAATATTCCTATTATCCCTGATGATGATAACCAAACCATACATTCTGCCGAAGAGGATAGTATGGACTTATTCAAAACGACCGAGAAATCTTTCCAAAGTTTTTTCTAACCAAATTGTCCTTAAAAAGGGGACAGAAAATAATATTGAAAAGGAAATAGTATTCTCAAACAAAAGAACTACATACAATTATGAAAACTTAAATCCTGAACTAATAGAGCAAATATTAGACCAGATTACAGTCTACAAATTAGTAGTTCTTCGTTGTAACAATACCGAAGACTTAATAACACTTCAAGATAAATATAAAGAAAGAAAATCTAATCCAAATAACATTATGGAGACTGATGTGTTTGTATCTTACGAAAATGTAACGGAAAAAAGTTACGAGGAGATAATAGAAATAATAGCAAAACATCATAGACTTGATAATAATCACCCAGGTATAACTAAAACTCATGAGGAATTAGAGAAAATTTATTACTATCCGAATCTGAAAAAGGAAATTACTAAATTCATTAATAACTGTCATATTTGTAACTTTAAGCACGAACGAAACCCTATTAAACTACCCTTTGAAAACACGGAAACCCAAACAGAACCTTTTCAAATTTATCATTCGGATATATATTTCATAAACAACCAACAAATGTATGTCACTATGATAGACAAATTCACAAAATACGCAATGATCGAAGAGATACCCGACAGATCAACTCTTACACTTATCAAAGCCTACCTGAAATTATTTATTTTAATGAAGAAACCCAAAAAACTTATCCTAGATAACGAAAAGGGATTTAGATCACCACTATTTACTGATTTTTTGGAAAAACAAAATATTCAATATCACTTCACAACACTAATCGACACACAGGTAATTCTGATATAGAAAGGTTTCATGGATCAATGAATGAACAAATACGAATATTAAAAATTAGAGAAATAGAAAATGATATTAATCTAAATATAGATTACCAGTACAAGCCCTAAGCAATTATAATAATTTACTTCACCTCACTACAGGTAAAAAACCTATAGATTTACATTTTTCTAATAAAATAACCTTCAGGAGATATTTAAAAGAATGGAGGATAAGAAAAGGAAAATATGCGAATATAGAAACAGAGATAGAGTGGATAAAAAGATAAACTCTAACTATGTGAAGACATACAAGAACAAACTAGATCAGAAAGTAAAGAAAGTTAACGTAAAGAAAACAGACAATAAAAAATACACCAATAATAATCAAGAATTTCATAAGGATCAATTCATTAAACAAAAGAAATATATTTCCAGATCTATGGAAGTCCTTATCGATCCTATTGATGATCAACCTAGCTGTAGCACAAAAGCTATTAACAGCCGATCTTAAATGGATTCACTATCATCCAAATAGGAGAGATATCCTTAATTCAAAATTACTCGAAAATACATATTCAAAACTGAAGATTATTAACTTACATTAAAACATTGGCTTCAAAATTGCGAACACTAAACAGGGACATTCTAACAGATCAGGAAATTAATGACTTTAACATTAACATTGGAAAAAATGGAAAACATCGAATTAGATGTTGCGACCCCAAAATAAAAACATTATTTTTATAATTAAGGTACCTAACATGAATCAAGACAACTATAGGAGATTGTTATACAACCAATACCTAATTTTAACAAAAAACAATTAACCTTAGTCAATAGAAACTACTTATGAAAGATAATATAATCTATGAGAAACTAACAAAAATATATCTATCTCTACTATTGTAATAATCACAATTATCATATTTTGTATCTACATTTATATCAAAATCCGAAATAGGAATATTAGGCAAAATGGAGTTACTATTAACTTACCCTCAATCCCTTTGGGAACCGGGCAAGCATCTTCGTCTGGGGGTGTTTATATCAACTCACTCTAAGAACGAGCAAAAAACTCCCTTTTGAATAATTATATTAAGTATTCTGACAAACTGTCCTAGGTATGTATTTTTAAGTCTTATCGCATAAGGAAAAAACCCACGATTAATAATAATAACCAGAATATATTTTAAGTGTTATCACATAAGAGAAAAACCCATGATTAGTATTGTAATCTTTAGTACCTTTCTTATGAAACATAATAAAGATCTAATTATGTGTTAGGGAAAAAACAACAGCACCGATAAACAATTATCTACCTGTGTTTGTTTATCAGGAATAACACATTATTATGTAGAGCATAAATAGTATAAATAGAGAAACAATTCATTTTAAATAAACAGTTCTGATAATACTACGGAGAAAGAAACAAACGTTTTTTTTTATTTTATATCAG